>JAQFZO010000240.1:0-30536 GCA_034695885.1 Geophilus flavus
GAAAGACAAATCCCGTTAAGGAAAAAGTCAGGAAAGACAAATAGAAGCAATTTGTGGAAGACCTATTATTGGCTTGTCGTTGGATTAAAGAGCAATCCATCATTCTAGTCCAATTAACCATCTTTCTCTTTCACCAGCAATCGGGAGGATAAAGCGAATAAAATAAAATAAAATAAAAAAGATGATGCTTGGTTCAAAGTTTCGCCGCTGGGAGGGAGCAAAGTGGGCTGCAATTGCTGTTTTTATTAGTGGATTATTAAAAACCTTTCTCCTTAACATCAACAATTTTTTGTTTTATTTAATGGGCAAGTTCAAGATTTAGTGGTCTAGTTGTTGTTTTATCATACACGATTTAATATAAGTTGGTAATTCCGAGTTTAAGAGGTCACGTAATAACACTGCACGGGTTTTTACGAGTCTTTCGACCCGACAATTGCGCGCGTCCAAGTCATCCTAAACCGGATTGTCGCGTCGCGTTGCATTGTTTTAAAATTGACAATATTAATATTGTTACAGCTACAATTAATTTCCTTCTAAAATCCCATTTAGGGTTATCTGTAAATGTAACAATATCTTTTAATATTGAAAACACATTGTTTGTTTATTCGACTTTATACTTGTTTACGCACGTATAGACTCATTGTTGGTTGTAAGGGGATTTATAAAAATATTCAAATTGGTTTTGATGGAAATTCAAGATGGCTGCTCAGCCCCCCGCATAATACGGAGCATTGAGAAATGACAGTTTGATTCTTCGTTCGTGACATTCGCATAAACATCTTAATCGAAAGCGACTCAACCATGCATTCATTGCCAAGTGCATCTCCAGCAGCTGCGAGTGGTTCCGTTTTAGCAAAGGACTCCCGCGACGCAATCCCAGCGCGGACTGGCAGAGGAAAACGGGCGCGGTAATCGCAGACCATCCGGAAGTGTGTAACAAATAAGCGGGGGAATACGTGACTGCGATGCGAAATCCAAATCATCGTGCAACGCTTTAACAGCTAGCTCGGTTATGGAATCGTGAGATTTTAACAACCGGAGATGGTCATTGCTTTTAAAAAATCCCCTTATCATACAGTAGACTGAGCTCATTGTTGAAAGGCAACAACAATAATAACTAATGGCATTGTTGAGAAGTAACGATAATGACTGAGCTAATTTTTGAAATCAATAATAGACCGAGATAATTGTTGGAGGCAACAATTTTTGAGTCATTATTAGAAATCTAGCAACAAATTACTAACATCAGTAAAACTTGTTGTTTTTGAAACTAACAATCAAAAACAAGTCGGTATTTTTTCGTTACAAATCTTCTTCGTTCTGATCGTCTTCGAACCTCTAATGTCCGTTCACGATTAATGAAAACATTCCTGGCAAAATGCTTTCGCAATATACACATACGGGCAAGTCCGTCTTGCTCCGATCCAAGAATTTCACTTTATTTCCCCCGACCAACCGACCAACCGTCCAAAACAAACAAAACTTTTAATTCAACAACCCAAACCCCAAATCCTCATCATCGACTCCCAAACCTCCCTCAACTCTCACTCACTCCCAGGTGGCACACGGCGTTTGTTCCGTCGACTCATCAAAACCACCTCGACCGAAAATCAATTCCATCGACTCAACCAAATTGAAATTCATCCCGAGATGAATCGCGAGCCGCAAACACACACACACATACACTCACATAACACACACAAACACAAACACAAACACATTGCATTTTCCCACACCCACTGCCAAACCGTTAATTGAAACCCGTCAAAAATCACCGCGCATCCCAAAACAACCACCCGGCACAACATCCACTACACTCGGCGTCTTGCCCTCAAACACCCCGGCCAATCGAAACCCTCTCGTGAAAGCTTTCCTTTGTAAAACTCGACCGGAGTAGACGAGATAGGAATGTCGATGACTCTCACTCTCTCTCTCACTCTCTCTCTTTCTCCACACCCACACACACACACACACACATCTCACGGATCATTAACCCTTGCAGTTCCCCGATACGGTATGGTGGAGAAGCGAGATGATGGCGTGTGTAGGGGGTACGGGGTACGGGGGGAGTCTTTCACACCATCCTCGGCTGATAATGGGGCCCGTTAGTGGGCCTAACGTCATGTCCGGTGCCATATGCTCACCCGCCGTGACTGTGTCTAGGACCACAGCCACCCGGAGCGACGGGCCATTATGCGACTCATCCCGGCGTATCACGAGGTGGGTGCGGGAGGGCGATGTCGTCGAGTGCGGGGTTGATGATGGAAGTAGGTAGGGGAAAGATGTTTGAGTTGCCTTTTATTTCATTTTGTGGATGGTGGATTATCTGCGTTGGTGATACGGGGTCTGGAGGGAGATAAGAGGGTGTGGGGGTGGTTGGGTGAAGCCTTTGTGCACCGGTTTGGTTCTGGATGGGTTTTTTTGGGGGGGAAAGGGTTTGGTTTTAATGTTTTATGAGATGGATTTAGTTTCTGGCGGGTTTTGATTTCATGGGGATGTTGGATTGGGTGATTTGTTGGGTCGGTGTGGGAAAAGGGTTTTTTTATGGTGATGTCATTGTTAGGTGGCTGGTGACTGTTGGGGAGGGTTTTGATTGTTGGTGATAATCAGAATCTCACAAAGTAAAACAACAATCAAATTAAATTGTTAAATCACTATTTGTTTTTAAACGACATTCAACAAAGAAATTTAATTGTTGCATCATACAACAATCGAACACAATTGTTGCACTCCATCAAAATAATCAAATTCAACAATAACTCATCCAAACAATTTAATTTTTTATAATTGTTGGATTTAATTGTTTTGAACTGGGATGTAACAATTGAATTTATTTGTGATGGGGTGCAACAATTGAGTTTGATTGTTGTGTATAAAGGTATAATGGTTGATTTAATAGTTTCAATGGTATAATGGTTGATTAAATTGTTTCAATGGGTTATTGTTGAATTTGATTGTTGTGATTAGATTTCACAATTGAATTTATTTGTTGGATGCTGGTTAAAATAACAATTGGGTGAGTGCACTTTGTTCCATTTGGTAATTTAACAATGGAATTGGATTGTTTGAAGTGGTCTAACAATCGAATTTGATGGTTTTAAAGATGCAACAATTGAATTTTTGATAAAAATGATGTCAGTTTAAACGTGGTTTTTTTATTTTTGACAGTCGGTAGACACTAGTGGATGAAAAAATTTTTATTTGACTGTTTTTGACAGTCGAATTTGATGGGTTCGCATTATACGAGTGATCAGACAAGCCATGGAATTACGTCTTTTTTCGGGGAGGGACAAATAGGAAAACGGCATTTATCACAGCAAACTTTTCCAATCGAAATGAAATTCGTTCCTTCAACTCTGCAATTTTTCGACGGAGAGCGAGTGATTCCAATAAATCGCATAATTCGATTGTTTACTCGGTGGATTATCACACATCCCACACTGCGAGCCTCGAAACCATCTAAGCCGAGGATGACTATGGGGAAATTGTAACAATCGACCGGAAACACAATTGAATTACGAGATTTATTGGGATCGCCCTTCGAAATCTATGGCACTTTTGCCGCTCAGCTCAGCTCGCTAAGCGAACCGTCAACCGTGCCGAAAACTCGACGATAACAATCAAAAATCTTTTCCACATTGTTTATCTGACCAAAATTAAAAAAGAAAGAAAATTCATTGTTAGATCACAACAATCAACAACCAGAAATTGTTCATTGTTGCAAACAACACTTTCGATTTTGAAATTAACAAGCAAAAGTTTTCCAACAATCTCCATTTTTTTATGGATGCAACCAATATTTGCTGCCACGATAAATTTGCGCGCATTGTTTACATCACTTTTGTTATCGTTTAGAACAATTTAATTCAAACACAATTCACGAAACAACAATTCCTCCCCGGCATCTCTTGCAACAACAACACCACCAGCAGCAACAAAACCGTATAAAAATGTTCCGTCAGTCTGTTTATGAAGCAGGTGCGTTGAAAAATTCAAGCATCGATCTCATTTCTCTTCAAATATTTACAACCCGGGGTAAATAAATCAGACAAAAGACGCCCATGTTTGCATTATCCATTTCCCACATCCCTCCCGATCCCGTCGTAACCCTTTTTTTTTTTTTGCATATCGAATCCCCTCGTTTACCCCCATTTCCAACAAATCCCATAAAATTTACACTTTTTCGACACTTAGAACTACTCCAGATACTGCCGAAAAAACTCCGGCATACATTTACAACAACCCCATTTAACCCCCTCACAACGCCCCCTCCCTAAGATCAGCAGCTGCCTCCTAATCAAATCAATAATTTCCATGACAACGTGTATCTCTTTCACTCCGGTCACGTTAAATCGGATAACCGAGGGGAAAATGGAGCAAAAAAGGGTTGCAGTCATTGAATTCGGGGCTTTTATGGGGGTGTGCGATATCCTTTTGGCGGCTGCGTAGTGCAATACGTGAAAAATATCATATTGCGGATTATCGTGGAATTTCACTAGTGCGATATATCAATTTTGAGTCATCGTCAAAAGCCATGATTCGTCGTTAGTTGACGTTGCCTTCTTATTGTTTGATTTTTATCTTCAGTTTTGTGCATTTTGGTGCCACTGTTAGATTTCAACATTGTTATGGACTCAGACAATGCTTAGTTTTTGACAATAGAAAAATGTCGATTGTTGGTTTCAACAATGCAAAAATGCTGATTTTGGTTTCAACAATGGAAAAATGCTGATTGTTGGTTTCAATAATGGAAAAATACTGATTGTTGGTTTCAACAATGGAAAATGAATGTTGCAACAATGTAAATGATTGTTGCAAAAGCGTAAGCACCCGTTCGCTATGGGCCTTACGAAGCCATCAGTAGGAATGGTGGTACAAATAATGTAATTTGCTATTGTTTGAAAATAATGGTTTAGATGTTTTGATGATACTACAGTACTGTATGCAAGGTTTTGATTTCGCCCAAGTTGAGCCTAGAATTAGACTGCTTTTGTTTATAAATCTGCTTTGAGGTACGTAATGCATTGTTTTGACCCTGGTAAACGCAGTTGCTACGATATCGTACACACGGGTAGACTCCTTCCTTTTAAGGTGTTAATAAATGTATTTTTTCATGGACGGGGGTGGGGTGGGTCGATGGATGTTTGGATTCGATTCGGGTGTGTTGAAAAAATGGGGGTTTATGGAGTAGGGATGAAGGGATTAAAAGAGACAGATGGTTTGTATTGGGCTTATGATGTCGCCAATGTAGATGAATGGGTTGTTTGATTTTCTGCTTTAATAGGAAATGTAACGAGCTTGATACGTAGAGATTGTAAATAACATGATGCAGAGGGTTTATGTTTCAAATGTTAATGTTATTTGGAGTGGATTGGTGAATTGGTTATTTATGCAAGGAGTCATTTATGCATGCAGATGCTGCTGCTGCTACTGCTGCCTTGGATTTGAAGGTAAATAAATTATACTCGCAGGTTTGTTTGGTTGGGGTTTTGCCTATTCTATTGCAATGGAAGAAAGATAATGTAGAGGGTGGATGAGAGTTTTTCAGAATTTTTTTCAAAACTTTTTTTTTGGGTTCTTCGAGTTATTCTGGAAATTTTTGGATTTTTCGACAAATTTTGTGGAGTGAAGATTTTTTCGGAGTTTTAAGTTTTTCCGGAAGATTTGGGGTGATTGAAGTTGTTTTTTGAATTGAAGGTATTCTGGAAATTTCCGGATTTTCCAGTTAAGTATGTAGTTGATGATTTTTCCTTATTTTTTTGCTTATTTCATTTTCCACATTTCCATTAAAAAAAAATAATAAACATGGAAACCAAACACTATAAACCACTTCAACTTGAATGCACATCAACTCCAACATCGTCTCATCTCATCCACTTTCCACTAACTCACTCCGTAAACTCATTAAAATTTGAAACATCTCTGAGACTTAACCCTGAGATTAAACAAAATCACTTAAGAAAACATGAAAACCTTAACAAACCACATAAAAGAAAAGCGAAATAAAAATTGTACAGTTAGTCAGTCAGTCTTAAATTCTTAACCAAAGATTTAACAGCAATGCCATGGCAATGCCTTTTTATCGACTACTAATGCGTCGAATAAATCACGGATAATGAAGTTTGATGCAAAATCGTCCCATTTTACGATGCACTAAAAGTAATTAGTCGATTCTTTCCTCCGCAAGTTCGACACCACAAATTGTAACGAGTTTTAGCTCCATTCCACCCACCATCCACCCATCCACCCATCCACCCATCCATCCATCCCCCGTTCGCATTTCTGATCCCCTCATTACTCGAAAAGTGTGTTCCTTTTCCATTCCAAATCCCCCCAGTTGGCATGTTAATAAGATGGGGCTCTTTTTCATTACCGCACACGTATTTATTACCTACTTCCTTTTTTTATTATCATATTCATCCAGGGAGGAGGTTTGCAAAAAAAAACTCACCTTTATAATGCCGTTTTCGGCTAAATATTTCATGAATTTCGCTCTTTAGACCCATATTTTTCATCTTATGACAATATTAGCATAGGAAAAAAGATTTTGATTTTGAAAATTTCTTTGATTAGAAATGAATTTTTAAATACGTAATGTTTAGATTTTTTTAATAATTAACATCAACAATGGTTAGATTTTTCAACAATTGAAATTAACAATGCTTAATTTTTCAACAATTGAAAGTACCATTACTTTAATTGTTAACAAAACAAGCATTATTTGTTTCAATTATAAAAAATCAAGGATTGTTGCTTTCAAGACAAATACGTATTGAAGAAAAACATGAAATAATTTAAATTTTTATTGTTTTTAAAAATTAAAAGCAATAATGTTTGACTTCAACAATTGAAGTAATGTGCTTTCAATTGTTGAAAAATCTAATTATTACTGAAAAATCTAGCATTCAAGACTTTCTTCAATTATTAAAAAATTTAGTATTGTTGTTATCAATTATTAACAATAAAAAAAATCAAGGAATTGTTGCTTTCAGCTATAAAAAATCAAACATTGATGAAAAAATTAAAAAATTATTTGAATTTTTATTGTTTTAATGCTATAAAATAATTTTTATTCGTTAAAACAATTATTTAACAGAAAAATTATTTGAAAAACATTAAAAATCCATTTTTAATCATTTCCTAACAAATCAAACCTAAAAATTCCCTAAACAATTGTTTCATCATTACTTTTAATGGATTTAAAATCCCCCCCTTCTCCAGGGATAAATCCCCCAAAAAACATTTTTTTTCTTTATTTTTCCATCAAACCCAATCACCAAAATGGCCTCACCCTCAAAAAACATTTACCAAATTACTTTTCTTTCCATTTCTTAAAAATTAATTACCAATCCCCATATTTTTGAAACCCAATCCATTTGTTGAAAAATTAATGCACGCAACAACACGATTCATTAATTCCACTGACACATCATGATTCCGATTGTTTCGACCCCGTGCAAAACAATAAATCACTTCCACTCGAACATTCCAACACTCACGCATCATCGCTGCTCATGCGCACAACATTATTACCATAATCACACATTCACACTACATAAACAATCACAATCACAATCACAACAATGCAACAAACAAAATTCCATCGACAATTGAAATGTTTCAAGAATGAACATGCTTTCTCAAAAATGTACATTATTTCAGTTATCATCGATACTTTGTTTTCTATGTACGGTATTATTGTTTCGTGTTTACGCTTTTTTGGTGTTTACGAAGACGGAAGTTTGTTGGCACCGAAAAGAGTTTTCGGGGAGGAAACCGGGCGGTCGTGATGTACGTATTTTCCACGGCAATTGCTTCGCCCTATAAATCGTGTGCTGTAGGGAAGGCAGGCCATCAGTCGGCGTGGCAGGTTACAGTTTTACCTCAATCCGGATTCCACTTTAATTTTTGCTTATTCGCTTGATAACTCACGTCAGAGGCAACGACTCGAGACGTCGGTCGTTCGTTTTTTACTCATCGAAAATGGACAATGAACCACACGGAAGAAGAGAGAAAAAGAGAAAAAACACATTTCCTTCGCACAAAACTGTCAGTAGATTGACGTTACGTGTGTTTAGCATCGATTTTTCAAACGAAATGAAAATTGACTAAATCCATTATTCGACTAAATCCATTACTACTTTCGGGGTGGGACGAGGTTCTAAGTTCTTGTTTTGTTGTTTAATTCATACAATTTATGAGAAAAATGGTCAAAAACTCCCTTTATGAATGAACAAAATGGTTTTGTTTTTGATTATTAGTTGAGGAAAGTAGAAATTGATTGTTCAGAAATGATGTACATTGTTGAGACTTCTGCCCGATGTTAATGCGATTTTCCTAAATATTTCTAAACCCGATTTTCATGAGTTTACGTCAAATTACTCCGCACCCGTTCATTACGTGCAAAGATGATATGAAAAAAGAGCCGCCATTTTGACATTTTGATTACACTTTGATGCACACGGCAGCCGAGGACCGAGACAGGTTGGAAAAATTTTCCTCACTCGAGAATCCTCTTTCGCCGAAAGAAAAGAAAGAAAAGAAAAATAGATGTTTTGGCTTAAAGAGAGAGAGAATGAGAGGGAGAGCAAAGAAATAAAAATAAAAGAAGTAGAAGAAGAAGAAGAAAAAAAAATAAAGTTTGCATCTGTGAATTTTCACAGGTTCCATGTTAGGAAACATGGAAAACAGTTTTGCCAATGTTTTGGGGGCGAAGGGGGAAAAGGAAAAGCATTTCGCTCTGTTGAACGAGATGAGAGTGTGTTTTAGTCGAGTGGTTGCAGCAAACTGGCAAAAGGTGGATCAATGGTCGAAATGAGTGTGGATTCGTGTATAAATAAGTTAGACATTTCGTTCAGACTCATGTTTACGAACGGCTGCACTTTATGGAAGGCGTTTTCTGAAAGGTACGTTTTTTTTTTTCCTTTTCTTATCGTGGATTAGGAATCGTCGAATTAAACTTTGAAAGTGTTACTTAAGACTTGTTGGAGGGGAAAAACGATTTGGCCCGTAGGGTTACGCAACGACATTTGACAGTATAATCTCAGAGGCTGTTGTTTAATTATGGAAGGCGTGTGCACAAAAGGTTTTTATCGGCAATGTCGGATTGGATTCGATGGGTGTCGCGGTCAAAGAGACGTTGGCACAGTTTATGGTTCTTGCAGGAGTTTGATTGTTTAGAATTCGGCAAGGATTGTTGTCTGCTGCCATAAAAAAGACTCACAGTTGAACATCACTTCAATTGTTTCAAGAATGTACATCATTTCTCAACAATGAATTTCATTTATTGAGAGAGACACCTAGAACCCGTGTTTTCGGCATGGTATTACCGTTCTCTACAATTGCGAATCTCACCGAAACAGTGATCGACTACCCCAAAATCCATTCTTACCTCTTCGATCTCCACACCCAAATTCCATAATGCAAAAGGGGAAGGGAAAAGTGGGATTTTCCAATCCCCACCACTTCAATCCGCCCTTCGAATACAGTGGGTAGGCAATATGGCAGCTGTTACCATAATCACCCTCTATTACTAAGTACCAACTGTCCAGATGTTTATGGAATCCATGCACCACACACATACATATGCAATTTTATTAAAGGAAGAGCACCAGACCCACACACTGATTACCCATCCAAACAAACGCAACCTTCCAGCCACAAAAACAAGTAAAAAAAAGAAGAAAAGCAGTAAAAACAGAGGCTAAAACTGAAAGCCTACACACCTAAATTGGAAGTACCCAAAGCCTCACTCAGGTACAACAGACCATCAGTGTACCCAAGGGTGACCATAAAGAGTTGGGAGAGTGTGAATGGCCATCTCTATTTGGCAAGAGTGAGAGTTTATTGATGCAGCAACAAGAAAAAAATACTACAATACAAACATTGGGGTTTAAGCTGAATCACTGAGGTAAAACAGTAGTGAGCATTCTTAAAGAGTGAGAAAAAAAATGTGTTTTGAGGTTTGAAAGGAAACATTATTTTTACAGTAGGAAGTGCTATTAAAGTGTATTTTAGATGCCAAAATTGTTGTGTCTGACATCTTGATTACAGCCTTAAAATAAATGATTTTTTTTTTGCTATTTACTGGCCACAGCTGCCCCTCATCAAAATTCAGTTCTATTTTATGGAGGGTGAATGCTTAATAAAGTAGTTGGTCAAAAACTCATCCAGTGGAGTGAACAAAATTAGGGAAACAACTCATTTGAACCCTAACCTGAAAATTAATTCAAAATTCTATGGCCAGAGGGAGAATAAGAAAATCATTGAATGCCATTTCAGCCCCTTGGAGGTCAAATGTACAGATTCATAATAATGATTGGTTGGAAGAAGGATCTGGATTTTTATTTTTATGTTGGGGAAAGGAGGTCTGCTTTAAAAGTGAACAAAATGTTGGAAGTTTGCAATTTTTATAGTTGGAACTTAGTTTCTGACTGGCTCAGGTGTCATCGGTTGCATGTTAATCTCGATACACACTCGAGAGCACGCTTGGAAACAAGATTAGGCTTATTTTTATGCCACCTGGTGTGGAAATACAGTACACACTTAAAATAAAGAAAATTTATTGTTACGTTTAGGATCATCAGGCACAAAAAACTATCTATCGAGCGTGTGAGCGAAAAGATGATACGCCGCAATAATTCCACCATCTTGGATGACTGTAAGAAACATCCACGGGAATCTGCTTGAATTGGTATTTGAATTTGGTACAATTTTAGATGTATTGTTGCAGTTGTCATTGAAGTGACTGCACTACTTAAGAAATTGTTGTTAGAGACAAGAGGCCTACTCTTCCTGCTGCGTAGAAGTGGCAGTTTGCATTTTTTTCTATTCAAAATTCTTCAGATTAACTTACATCTAAGCAAAATATTAAAACCATGTTTCGAAGCAAAGGTCTTCGCTTTTTCTAGCCATAAACCGTCTCAAACCGCCATTATTGAATGAAAATGCACTTTCATTAACACGATAACCCAAAAAACCATAAAACTGACATAATTAAAACTCAGATTCCAAACCACACTATTACCCATAATTCCTCACGACATCATCTCCTTTAAAACAATGCAATTTTTATTACCCCATTTTGATGGCACAATAAAAGTGATAAATGCAAGGAAAATCACTACAACATTATGCATTATTAAGATGACGATGAACAATAGACATGCGAGTGCGCAGGCGCCGGTTTGAAAAATGGCTTTTCAATGGACCATATACCGGGAGCCGGTCTGTCTCTCCGGTCTTGGTTACATCTGCAAGAGCGTATGGTTTATCAATAAGAGAACACGAGGCTTTTCCCGCTTAATTACTAGTCAATACATAGTAGGAGACCACCCATTTGGCGCCGTTAAGTCAAGTCGGATGAGTTGTGGCCTCGTATCGGTAGCCATAACCATTGTAGGAGTGACGGGGTCAAACCAGAAGGCGAAAGACGTCGCCGCAGTAGGCCGGCCATTAGCAGATTGCTTCTACCGTTAGTAAGAGCATTAAAGGAACATAAAGTGTCGCTATTAAGTCGGGCAGTGGGCACGGGGAAAGACGTCGAGCCTCTCTCTCTTCTCTCTCCTCTCTGTCTCTTGGCCGCTTTAGGAGTCAAGTGCCAATTACGAGGGATTCGCGCACGGTCAAAGGTTGGCGGTTCGAGCGGGCCCTCCGAATTTCGGGTTGCGAATTATACGGTGAAGGTAAATGCGGTTTGATGACTTCATTTGCACTTTGTTAGGTTGCCTGTTTTGAGCGCTTTATGGCGATGATGAAATAATTGCACCCGTGTTTTAAGTGGCTCGTCGAGTGCAGACTGCGGAGTCGATGATGGCTCGGTCGAAGTAGACGATGGTTTGGCTGCTTGGTTGCCGGATGTCGCGTAACAAGCGTGTGAGAGAGCTCATCGGGAAAGGACTTGTATTCTAAGTTTCCAGTTGCACTTCTATAGGCTTTGCAAGATGTTCAGTATTTAGATTAGGATTTAGAATAGAAAGGAATGTGTACTACCATTTCCATGCAGCAAAAGGAGTAGGCCTCTTACCTCTTTAACAGTCTGCAACAATTGACTCGGACAAAAGACCTGACAACTTTCTTGTAGGTAGTGCAATAACAACTGAAATAATGCATCTAAAAATTTGAATGCCAATTCAGACAAACTCCTGCGGTGCAAATTAACCACTATATGCAATGTTATCGAAAAGCCGAAACAACGGCTAAAAATCATTTTTAGCTTTATTGATTTATATTCTAAATTTTCATCGACCGAAAACCTAAAACAATGGCCATAAAGCTTTTCCACAACAACACGAAGTGATGGATGTTTTGCTGACGGATAATGGATCGCGTCGATCATCGTTTTCGACTTTATTTGCATATAAACCCCTCACCAGAGGGCGTCAATAAAATCCAAACGATGACGAACGATCCAAACCCATCCAGACAACCGTCCACTCCACACACCCGACCCATTAAAGAACAAGATGGCGGCGCGTGTTCGGTCACCGATGAAAAATGGGAGTCGAAAAGGGCAAGCGCAGCCATTGCACGGACCATCTGGTGGCAAACGTGGGAAAGGGCCACTAACTGGCATCCTATTCAACTTGGCACGTGGCCCAGGAGACAAGTGTCGCATGGAAAAAAAATAAAATAAAAATCACACGTAAACAGTACACCGGGGCAATTATTGCTAAGATACTCCCACCACTTGGCAACCGCCGGGATTACTTCCAATTATACACGACTCACTCGCTGCTGCAGGACCAAAATCAATCAAATCCCGTTGTCGTAAATCGCCATTTGCAAAGCAACAAACAAAATTTTGTTTTTCGAGCTCGAAGAATCGAAACAATGGTCACGTGACTCGGTGTAACGTAGAAGAAAGGATCATTATTATGAGATATTTTTTTTTTTATTTCTTTTATTCTTGGATATTTTATTGTTATTATTATTTATTATTAAAAGAAGAGAGTTGTAAACGGAGTCGTATTTCATCTCGGGGTTATTGGAGGAATGTGGGTGCAGTTTAAGGAAAAGTTGGGTCTGAGGGTTTTTTTTTTTTAAACCATAAATAATAAACGTTTCGTAAACAGTTTTATGTTTGACAATTTATTTCTATTGCATCGCATCTGACAAAATTTCATTGGATTTATGAGTGCACTTAGTAGAAAACAAAAGAGTCCAACTGAAATATGGCGGCAGGGAGCAGAAAAACCGCGAGTCTTTGAGAATTTTTTTTTATTGGTTTTCAAAAGATGGAATGGATGAAGGAGGAATTTAATTGGTGGTAGTTTGCTTCTGGAGTTTGATTGTTGTTTGGCGTTTGTTGTTGTTGTTTGTTGATGGAGGAAGGTGTTTTTGGTGTTTTTTTGGTGAGGGTTGGGGAAATTGATTTTTTTGATGAGTTTTTGGGAGTCATACTGGATAAACAGTTGATTAGTGTTTGGTTTGGTTGGGTTGGGGTGGGATTGGTGGATGTGATCTTTTTCTTTGGGCAGTTGTTTTTACTGTAGAGGGATAATCGTTGGAATCGATTTTTTTAATGTGTGTAATGTGTGTGAGGGGGAATTTGTTTTGATTTAATTTTCCGATATTCGGTTAAGGTGGATAAAGGAGATTATTGATTTTATTGGGTGTTGGACTGTTGGTAAAAGATAAGAATCGAGTTTTATGGATTTTGATTTTGATTTTCGATATGTCAGTTGTTTGGGTTTTGTAAAGTTTTAAAAGGAAAATATCGATTTTTCTGCATTCGGTTTTGAGCTTTTAAATTAAAATAAATCGATATTTTTGATTTCCCGATTTTCTAAAAATTAAAATAATCGATATATTTGACTTTCTATTTCTGTAATGTCGATTTTTTGCAAATAAAAAAATCGATTATTTTGAATTTCCATTTCCAAGATCTAATTTTTTCCCATCATCCATCACCGCCATTGTAAAACAAAGACTTTGTATATTTAACCACCGGTTAAACCCGTCAGTCGTCGTCTCTTTCCTTGTTCGAAAACATATCGAACAGCAGTGATAAATGAAGATGATTAGGCGGAAATGAACACGTACTACACAACATACCCCCGCTTTGCGCGCCCCCTTTATCTACCACTTAGCCGTCTTTCATGACGGATGCAATACAAGCTCGTAGGCAATCTCCGCCTAGCTGCCCTTCAAACACAGACCTCCGGGACCGTTTCCCCAATCCCCATGCCCATGCCCAGCCAGATCGACAGAGCAGAAAACTTGTCACGTATCCAGTTTCCCAGTCATTAGACCAAGCTTCATTTGCCTCGAAACGTAACACATGTGCGACTCCAAACTCCAAAGACAGCCAACCGAGCTTCAGCTATAGCAACCGATTCCCCCATCGCTGCTCGCTCGCTCGATGGATGAATAAGGATTTTTCAGCAGCAGTTGAATGCAACAAAAGCAACTTGGGTTTCTACTGGCCTGGCGGCGGGGCAGGGGAATTTAAGTCCATCCGATACAGTATTACTAGTTGTTGTCCTCCAGGGGTGCTTTCAAAGCGAGCTTTCTACAAGAGTACAAAGAATGTACTTCTTTTTTTTTTGTGGGTGCACAAGCTGCTTTTCATGGCATCGACATGCTGATGGATGATGCGATGGATGGATGTTGTGCTATATGCCCTGTTCCGTGTTTAAAGGGAATGTTAAGTCGTTTGGAAATTTGCAAATTGGATTATTTCTGTTTAGTTTGTTGGCGCACATATGGAAGATACATATGTTGCGGTTCATGTAGTGAACGTATGTATAAAAAGCACAAGTTTTCATATGGTGAAACTTTTTTAAAAATTAGAAATTTAAAAAGAGTGATTTTGGGAAAGGAATGATTTCTGCTTGAAATCAAAGTAAAACAATTACATGTAAAACATTACATTCCTTTGATCATCATAACAATAGCAATCGACAATAATTAACAATAATAAGTGGTTTTATTATTAAGTTATGATTATGAACGCAGGGATTGTAGCAATGGTCTTGCTACAATGAGGGATCAGGATTTTTATTTACAAGTTAGTCAAATTTGACATCGTGTCATCCGGAGTTTTCTATAGCTACTTATTTTATAATTCGTGGTTTGTTTAACGACTCGTTTGTGTAACCTTTAGAAACACATCGATTAAACATCGGGTTTCGCCGTTAACCAAACATGGTTTCCCCATTCATCTGACTAGTCCACCCACCATACCTCGTAATTCTTCCTTCAATTTCCAACCATGGCTATATTTACAACCCAATTTCAATGACACCTTCTGACTTACATCAATTTATGACCACCCAAAGAATCATGGGAAATCTCATGACTCAATCCACCTCAAAGTCAAACTCACACAACCATCTTATCCCCCTAATTTTTTTTGTTTAAAAAAACTTTTTCAACCTCAAAAAAAATAACCTTTTTTTCACTGAAACTCACATCAGTGAGGAGTAATTTATCATCACCGGGAGCCCGAGTTATTGGCACATGACATAAGTTATGGAAATAAAGAATGGCGCACGTGACACGGGGTGCATCGAGATGTCGGCGTAATTGATCAAAAATCGTTATCAGCAATCAGAAATGGAGTCGCGAGTGGAATTGCTTTAAAAGCAAGTTTTTAAGGTTTAGTGAAGGGAAGGAAGGGAAGGGAAGGGAAATAAATGGGTGTTCGTTGGCGATAGCAATGGAGAAATTTTTCTCGCGTGATAGTTAATGACGGCGGTGTCGCGATGGAGCAGTTGCTGTCTCTCCCGGTCACATCAATCATTGCGAACGATAAAGACGTTGGCTTTTTCCAAGAGCCGCACAAATCTCGAGGCAGAGATGAACAAGGAATTTGTAAGCGCCACCACCGGTCTCTCGTGTTTTCTTCGCTTACCCTACCCACAATCACATACACGCGAGACCGAGACGCCGCGCTCTCTCTCTCTAAGTGCTGCGTTGCCGCCATAAAACCCAGCGCCAATAACGTCTAACTTGTAATTAATGGTGAAACCAGGAGAAATGTGCCGCGCATTATCATTACTTTTCTTCCAAATTTTGAAGGGAAAAAAAAATACTGTTAAAAAATGCGTCATCTGGTGTTGAAATTTATAAACGAGCAATGGGAATGTAGGCGGTCGTACGAGGCAATCGTTTTGTTTAATTGCATTTTTCCCATTGCTCAGACCTTTTACTGCGATGTTTGGGAATTTCAAGTATTTCGTGTGATTTCGACTGAACTCGACCGCAAGCTGATTGTGGTTTTTTTATTTTATATCTACGTACGAGAATCTCGTCTCGTCGGAGGAGAATTGGCCGTGTTTCGTGCGTGGACGCGGTAGATGGCAGTTGTTTATTATTTGTTCGTTGTTATTTACAATGGACGGTTTACGCAAATTGCGGTTTACCCGATTTTTCCACATAATGCAACTTTCTACAATACCGAACTCAATTTTTATGTATGTGACATGCATTTGACATAATTGATGCAATATATTTGAAATATATTTTTCGTTAAGCTAAAGTTAAGAAATGTACTAAAAGTGTTGATGGAACCTCCAAATTTTGACACCAGGCGGCGCAGCGAAGCGAGAGACAGGGACAGCATGTAACTGAACTGAATGTTGTTTTCGTCGCAAGGACGACGGGTTAAGACAATTGAAAATAAATGTACTCCTTTTATGACTAGCAAAATATACGATGCAAGCCGGGACGATAATTCCTGTGGGTCGTACATGACAAAATAGTCGTGTAAGAAATTCTTTCGGAGGGAAAAAATAGCGGAGTAAACTGCATTAAATGTTTTATTTGTTTATTTCTCTTTATTTATTTTGCTCGCTTGTGTGAGCATGATTAAATAAACTGCTCACGTCCTGCACTCGTAATGATTTCCACTGAAAACCCATATACAAGAAACTGATAGCAATCATGAGGAAAATGCTCGTGTAATTTATGGATAAACTCAAGTAAATTGATGGGTTCATATGATATCCCTTAGGACGCCCCCTATCGTCATTTTGATGAGATTTCTCTATAAATAAAGCGCCGTTCAATTAAATTAATTGATGCTCGTCATTTTTTTGTCTAATTTTTGTTTGTTTCCTGTTTTGCAAAAAATAATTATTTTAAATACGTATTGCTAAAATCGATCACGTGATGTCATCGTGTTGTGACTGGTGATGTCACAATTGCCACTAGTCGTGGGAGTCGATTGTTGTTTCTAGCCATCATTTGACAATTGTTCCTTCTAATTGTCCAATGACTGTTTCAGCCATTGTTTAGACTATGGCTGAACCAAAATGAAAAATACAAACCGAAAAATCGTTTATGGTAAAGCCATTTGGTGTTGATTTATGCGATGTTCGTACTGTTTTAATCGCAAAATTTTTTCCGGAACTTTGTCGGTCATCTTGCATTATTTCGACAAATAAGAAAAACTATGCGGTTTGCTAGATCAAAGACAATAAATATCCAAAAAATCGAACGCGACCGAACTCATCCATTCGGACATTTATTCCGAAGGAGTCGCTTAGCAACTAACAGACAGTAATCAAATTCTTGTTTTCTCAGACTTTCTAAACAATCCAAGCAATCGTTTTTCTCTTTCTCTTTTTTTATTTCCCTCAGAAAATCCTCTAGCGACAGAATAGAAATTGTTTTCTATACCTTCTTTTTGGTTTTGTTTGGGGATGGCAAATAAAAAAAAATAATATATATTGGTAAAGGATCCTAATAAAGAAAAATATAGCCTCGATTTGATGGATTGGATTGGGGACAAGGTAAAGGGGATTAAAGGTGAAGGTATAAGGTGAAACTGTCATTTTGTCTTACACCTGTGTGTGTGTGGATTTAAGAATAGGTAAAGGCTTCTGAAATTCCCCACTGTTTCTCCACTCGATGCTATCAGTTGCAAAGAGGTGGGGTGTCTCCAGATAGTGTTAATGATTTATTACTCTCGTTGCTCGGCTTGTTTTGCAGTCGAGATTACTTTTTTTGTTTGATTTGTGAAAGGATTTGAGTCTATGTTAGGGTTAAATTTATTAGACTTTTTCAATGCTAAATTGAATGGGAGATTTTTAATGATTCTTTCAATGATTTCAAGTGTAAACATTTAAAAGATGACAAAATAGGCCTCATGAATAGAAAAGTGTGACCAGGGATCCAAATCAACAATGGAGACATGGAAAAATGAAAATGAATAAGCGAGAAAAAAGACGTAGATGATCTAGGTCTTTGCGAACGGTAGAACACGAGTTAAAGGTTAGGTTATATAAGCTATATAGATACACCTAATCAAGAAAAAGCAAATAGGCCCTATAGGTAGAAAAGTATGACCAGGAACCCAAAACGAGAATGGAGACATGGAAAAAGAAAAATGAAGATGCTTCGGATGGATCGGGCTTCCACGCACTTTAATTAATCAAACGCGTCTTTTTGCCATGAGGCCAAGTTAATTATCTCGATAACTCATGTGAAACTCGATGTTTACATTCTATACACCTCATTCCCACTGCCCAAACACTAAAGCCGAAGCTGGGATTTAATTTAAAAATTTTTTCCTTAACTCGTTTATTACACCGAAACCATTTTAACAGCGGATAATAACCGGTAATATCCCTCAGAAACATTTATTGCTACAATATTTAAGAATCTAAGAATCTACACCAACAAAACTGGTTTCAACTTTCAAATTCATTTCTTTTTTATTATCATTTTTTTCTTTAACCCCTCCCCCTCCCCCCTCCAAGCCCGCCAGCCCACTTATACAAAATCAAATTTCGACTGAAAACACAACACAAAACACACTACTCAGACAGAAATTTCGAAAAAATTAAATAGGAAACAAAGAAAACCTTTTTGGGTTCTTTTTTATTGGGGAAATAAAAAGAAGGGATCAATATGTTATCGCAGAAAAAAAAATGGAAGCATGAGAAAAGACAGACGGTCCACGCCACTAGTCACGGGATTACTGACTAGATACGAATCTGTCCCTTGATCATTGAGCTGCAAAATCTCGTGGGTGTTTGAAGTCGCCATTTCTCCCTTGCCAACCCCCCCATACCCCCCTATCCTCCCTTTTCACCCTATCTTTGATCCCTAAGCCCAGTCCATTAGGAAAGTGTAATCAAGCGTTGAAGTTTTTGCGGTGTGACGACTTTCATCTTATTAACACATCTCCAAAAACTCCCTCTGGTGTCGAATTTATTTAAAAAAAGAAAACATAAAATTCCTAAAATTCATCCCTTTGAGGATTTATTTGGTGTTTTTTGTTAGAAAAAAAGCATTGTTGCAGGTGAACAATGGTGATGTGTGATTGTTGGGATTGTTGGAGGAGACAAGAATCATTGTTGGCATTGTTCCAACCAATGGGATTTAATGGATATTGAAAGAGTTTGAGTTTGAGTGTGTTGAGGATGAGGAGGAATTTTTCATCTCCCTGGAGGTTTTATTTCCAGTTTATTTACTCGAGGAAATGTGGTTAGGGGTCAGGCTTGTAGGGGAAGGAAGAGAGAGAGAGACCTTTACAGTTGCAGGACATTACCTCATTTGGGGTGATGTGAAAGAGGGGTAAAAGTGGTTTTTAGCAGGGTGAGTGAGTGAGTGGTCCATGGAGTGATGCAGCTGCAAGACACTATGAAAACACTATCATTCAAATCTGGTCTTGACATTTGTTTACTTTGTGGACTTAGGATGAGTCTATTTTGCACTTTGTTAAGCTTTGAAGATATGGAGATCTCTTTTTCAAGGGATTTTGGGAGGGAAAAAATGATGCTGCTGCTATTGCTGGTATAGTGGTGATGGTGGTGGTGGTGGAAGGAAAGTTTGTGTTGAGGTTTTTGGATGGAGGGCACTCGAAATGCCACTCTGAAGTGAGGCTTGCTACAATAATGCAAAGCCACAGGATGAGTCAGTCAGCTGCTTTTGAAATGTATAGGGTTTCCTCAATGGATTACTGCCATAATCTTCTCTGAGCTCTAGGTTGAAGGGGCAGGTATTGAGATAAATTTGCTGTTTTTCATATGGTAATTGCGAGTATAAAGATAATGTTGCAAAACAATGGCATGAATGAATTAATAGAGTATCAACTCATGGAAATGCAGGGGGATTTAAAAAGAAGGGCACCATAAAGTGGAGAGAAATTATTTTCATTCAGTTTTGTAGCAATGATCCATAAGACAAGTAAAATTATAATAAAGGTTGAATATTAAATGACATGTTATTGAGACGAGTGGTGGCAAGATGAACTGTTAGTTGCTCCGCAAACACCCAGTATACTGTATCTGCTTGCCCCTTACACTATTTATTTATAAGGAATTGCTATAAGATAATGCAAAACCTTTATGTGCAAACTCTAGAGTATTTGTATTAAATTTGCTCGTTTTATGCTTTTCCATTTGTTCTCTGGAGACTTCCTCGCCAGATCCAGAGAAGTGCATCCGAAATTGTTTCGCTTTTCGCGTAAACTCACAAACCCCATTTTATCTGGTTTTCTCCCTAATCAAAGTGTTGCCAATGATTTTGATGCATGTTTCTAGCACCCACATAATTAGGGGTGGCTTAATTGTTAATCACACATACATGGCACTCATAATTTCTTGGTCGAATGCCAACTTGCACTAATAATAGATGCAAGGACTAATAAAGGGGAAGTCTGTCAGCTCCTATGTTCTAAAAAGCACTACGGTAGTAGGTGTCCCGTGGTGCTGTTCTGCTTTTTATCATTACTGCATATCTCTTATTAAGCTCGGATGAGCCATTGTGGATAAAACATGATGGGAGTATATAGTAGGTACTATATAAAACCCACATTTTTTTTCTTCTTTTCAAAAAAGCATATCCCCTTTTAAAAGATCATATCTAAAGCCATAGATAAAGAATCACCCGTTACTTGAGTATTGACAAAGGGCTGAAACCAATCTGTGCAATTATAAATGTATAATGGAAGGAAGCCCCTAGTTTACAAAGCTCATTGAAAATTCAATTTAGGGTACAATGCTAAGGAAATATTAATGGGTTTCTTTCTTTCTTTATATAAACTGAAATCTCTGCTTTTGCCTGTTTTATACAAGATTAACTTTAAAACTATTTACTGACAACAATTAAACTCGACCACATTTTCCACAATCTGTTAAATAAATTTTCCAGCAGCATCCATGCCAATTAACGGTATTCTTTAAAACCGGCATTCTTCTTTTAATTTTCTTTCTTTCTTTCTTTCTTTCTTCGGTTAGTTAAATATTTAGTTTAATGCTCTTCCTTAATGCATGGCTTAATCTTCAAAACAAGCATATGACTACCGGCAGGATCAACCAGGTAATCCGTTTTCCTTCCTCTCGGCATTTCGGTTCGACGGGGATCGAGAAAGAAGAAGAGCTCGTAGGGATTTTCCTTTCTGCTCGCTTCTCGTTCGGAGAGGGTGCGACGACGACGGATAAACGCATCTCGACATGAAATCCAGGAGATGCTTTAATTGTCGATCTGGCGGAAATTAATTCTTAACGTCGACGTTAACAATTCCGACAAAGGAAACGATTCTCCAAGAACAATGAAACGATCGTGCCGTTTTCAGTGTCAGCGGTTTGGGCATATACTAGCAAAATACACGTGACCATAAGAAACTTCAGTGATGTGACCATATAGGATATCGAAGAAGTAAGAAAGAAAGAAAGAAAGAATTAATTGCTCGGCATAAAGATGCTAGAAAGAGAGTTGCACCTGGACCCAAGCTCAGACATAAAAGGGGCATACTAGCAAAACACGAGTGGCCGTAACGTCTATACCGTCAAGAAGAATTAGAAGAAAATCCCTCACGGAAAAGCGGAGACGGAACCGAACCGAACCGAACGGGATGTTGGAAATGACTCGTCACCTCGAATTAAACTTAAACCCGCTAGTGCTAGTCTGCAATGAGGTTTATAATTTCACAAAGCCGGTCCGACTACGCATTACCATACGACCGTCGACCGACAATATAAAGCAATAAAGCATGAGCAAGTGATGACCCCGTGGGCAAAGAAAGGCGTTTGGCAGCTTGTCGTGGAAGTTACTTATGCCTCTCGCATTCTTTTACCTCTTGTGGAACAAGGGGCAAGGCAAGGCGGCAGTGGTGGGGGAGGGGGAGGGCGAGGGCGCACCTTTTGGCCCTTGTCATCCATCTTCAACTGCGATTGGATTGAGATTCCAACCCGCCAACTGACAGCTCCACAGCTCCACAGCTCCACGCTCCTCTCGCTAAAGATGCCGGCTTTGCTTGTAATAATAATGTCAACGTGTAAAGGAGTTGCCCATTTTTTACACCGCGAGTAAAAGGTTAATGAAGTCTGAGTTATAGATGGAGTTTAAATAAAGTTTTTGGGATGTTTTCAAAACTGTAGTACCTGTAGGGTTCAATTTTGGCTTAATGTGTGTAAAGAGCAAAGTTTTTCCAAAATTGGCCACGTCGAGTGCTGTTGACCTCATCATTTATGCGTAGTCATCGTTTAAAACCGAAGCAATCTTACATTGAAAATTTCATTATAAAAATAGCCATGGGTTATAACATGGGAAAACGTGAACGAGATTCCATGCTCAAGGCTCCTTCTCATATTAATCTATGAACTTTAGGCTCCAATCGACTTTCTCTTTCCTTGATGAATTATTTATCTATTTAATATATTTACATTTTTCCTTGTCGGAGGAGGAGGAGGTATTTCACCGGTTTTCCAATTATGATGTTAAACAACAATAACAAACAGAACAGAGTTGGCGGAATTCGAAAGCGCCGCGCGGTAATGATGTTTGTGTTTTAAAATTGCATTTTAATAGAAAATTCGCGGACGAATCGAATTCGTGCAAAACACTCGCCTGGAAGGATGTGTGTGGTACCAGAAACTCGATTAACAATTTATTGATTTAATTTAATATGAATTGTGTTAAAAATCTCTCGCCAGATGGCACTTGCTCAATCCTGGTGGCGAATCGAAGTACTAAATTCGAGTCCACGCCTCCTTTAATCCTCCCACTCTCGTGTTTAGAGTAATTAAGTCGATTTTCTGTTGGTGTTTTATTCAACATTTAACTGGAGGAACCCGAGAAATTGAAATATGCGTCTGTCTGTCCGTCCGTCCGAGTTAATGGTGTCTTTTTAATTCGCGTCTGTGATGAGCTAATTAAACGTCTAATGAATGTTGCTACTTTGGTTCTGTGACACGAAACAATTTGTAACGGTGCAAATTCTCACACGTTCTCCGTGCCGTGGCGCTTTTCCTATGAATTATTGCATTTGCTTTGCAGTCAGAAAATGGCAGAAAAGGAAAAGAAAAGTGAGTTAAGGGTATGAGTAAAAAAATGAAAAAGGAGTTTGAAAAGCGGGTTAATGAAAAACTTTTGACGTCAATAATAATTAAAAATGGTCGAAGAACATCCATTAATGAGATGAGCTCGATGATAAGCCACATAATATTTTATATGGGAAGAAAAAAGCGAAAAGGAAATACGGGGAGGAAAAAAATTAAATGCGCCTTGAATTTATATCACCTGTCAACGGAAATTTTTATGTACTTCCGAAGGTTAATTCAAATGGTTTTACACAATTCCTGCCAACGATTCATTTCACGAAGCCTGAATCGAAAAAAAGTGAACACATTCGATTGCATACGGTACTAAATTCTGTTTTGAAAAATTCATTAAATTTTTTGTTGATTGATTAGTTGTCATTGCTTTTGTGGGATTTATGATTGGTCAGTGTTTTTCTTGTGATGTCATTCATTTAAATTTTATATTTGCTATAGAAAGCTTTTATTTTCCAACTTTAAATCTGATTTTTAAGCGAGTTAGCATGAACCCGGGTAAATCACGCATCCAGTCGTGCATCAACTTTTTTTATTTATTCTTATTGTTAGCACCAGGGGGATTTGATTTTTGCTTCGACTTACCTTTAAATCGTAATTATATGCACCAGAATTGTAAATGTTTGAGAAAAGAAGCGATAAAACTCGAGTGCTTGTGATTTCCAAGTGAATTTTGTTTTTTGAAGAGGCCAAAGAAGGAATTTGAAAATCTTTTTCGACGACTCCTAAAGAAGGAATAAAAAAAAAAAAAGAAAAAAAGAAAAAAAAATGTTAAGGCGCTCTCCTCTTCTCCTCTTCTCTTCACTTCTTTTCTTTCGTCTCTCGACTCGGCTTTGCAAAATTGAATTGAAGAGTCGTTTTCTCTCGGTTGGAATAAATATATGAGGACAGTGTGATGCATGATGGGAGTAGGATAAGTTTTGTAAAATGACAGTAAATCAGTGACAAGAGAGCGTTTTTGCTATAGGATACTTTTCGCAAGACACCATTTCGTGGTCTTTTATAGTCTATGGACAATTGAAACTGCAGTTTCGAGTCGTTGACGGATACAAACTTTGCAAACTTTTTATATTATATGACTATTTTTTTTTTATTATTTCATTTCTCCACATTCCCTCGGGCTTTAAGGTATATGCACATGTGGTTTTTCACCTACTAATTAAACCTAATGTGAGCTGTTAATGTGATTTTTAGTTAATTGAGACTAAATTTCTACTTTTTAAACGCTAGATTTTTCCTAAATTGCTACTTTAAACTTTTGTATAAGTGAAAAATTAAAAAATTTTCTTTAAGGATCTTTTCTAATTAATTAATTAACTAATTAAAATTTTTCTGAATATAAACAAAAATAAAAATAGGCCTTACTATTTATATATAGCAAAAAAAATTCTTTGTTTTTAAATTTAACCCACCCATTATCCATTAACCCTCCCACAAGACCGGATGTTGGAAGTAGAAAAAGGAAGAAAATGGCAACCACTTGGGCGTTTTTCTCTCTATTTTTATTCCCAAAACTCGATGCCAGACATTCTTCGAGTCTCGCAAAAGACGCGATGCAACCTGTGATTAACCCAACGACCGTCTAAAAATCCCTCACCCGAAATTAGGCCCCAAAAACAAACAAACAAAAGACGCGAGTAATTAACGAATCCCACCATGAAAATATAAAAAAGTTTTTCAACATCAACATACAACGGAACAATTTACAATTTTTCCTCTTTGCAAGAATGGTAAGAATGTTGTCTCTCTTTTATTTGGATTGTAGAAATTGCTTTACCTGTGGTCAGTGATCTTTAAGGGCAGTGCAAAGGTCGAGATTAATGGGCCGTTGATTCATTTCCTTTTGAGAAGTTGGAATAAAAAATCGGGATAGAGAAGAAAAAAAAAAGAAAAACATTTATTTCGATGTGTAATTTTATGGCATGTTGGAAACTTGGAATTAAAGGGAAGTTGAAGGGGTGGGTGGAGCGCCGTAATTTTATTATTTCAAAATTTCAAAAATTTCACAACCAAAATGGAAAAAACAAACGGAAAAATCAAATAACCTTCGAAGGAATGGAATAAAAACGATTCGATTAGAATCTGACGTTTACCCACAACAATAATGATGTCATAATGTCGCGTGACGCTATCTGGTGGCGTGATGAATCACCAAACAACCCAATCGATGCACTGTTGTCACTCATTTATGGATTTCTTCTCCTCGACAGCCATCTGGTGGTCATTTTTAGAGAATTTTCCATCTTCCTCATGAAATAAATTCTTTTCCCTAAATCTTTCTAATCCCATGATCCTCCCTCGGGCTTAACTTTAATTAATTTTTTCACCCCATATCATCACTTACGTGGACACAATTGCAGTTTCTGAAAGCCAAACAAACAAATAAATATTTCATATTTCTCCCTCCCTCCCTCCCTCTCTCCCTAACACTAAATCCCATAGATTAACACGGGGATTTGAGTGTGAAAGTTGGAAAAGAAGCTAAAAAGTGTACGTAACTTTTGTAAGATTAAGATTTGGATGCGTGTGGATTTTACCTCGGGATGACAGTCGGTAGGCAATGACAGGTAATTTAGATGGAAAAGAACGATTTGCAGGTGTAAAGTAAATCGTGCTTTGCTGGTTTTATTTTTATCTCACTCCAAATTGACAGTTTAATCGAAGGGAAAAGTTTTGGCTCGTCTCGGGGAGAAAAGTTTTAGTTGTAAGAGTGGCCGCCAGATGACGATTACCTCTGGTGGTGGTTGTTCGGGTGGTTCGGTCTGTCGGTCGGTCGGGTGATGTGGATGTTTTGAAACTCCACCCTTTGGACGTTCGGTTGCGAGTGGGAGGAGCAAATCGACGATGGGCGCTTAGGATTTATCGAAGTGTGAGCTCCTCCTATGGCTTGCTTAATGAAATCCATAAATTGTTGTCGGTCGAAAGACTAAACGAACGAACGAAAGAACGAAAGAACGGCGGGCCGTTCACCTTCGATTTCTTTCGCGATGAATGCCACTTTCATTAACCGACTGCTTTGATTGCCCTGAAAAAAGTGGGAAAAAATTAGTTTGGGCCCGGTTGTTATACATGGAATTAATCGGGTTAAAATACTGTACCCATGCGCTGAAGTATAGCGCATGTGGACAATCGTGTAAATTAATTTGTATTTAACTACGCAAATAGTAATCGTCAATTTGGTTTTGAGCTCAAAGAAAGAATTTTAAAAATGAAGGAGAAGAAAATATTTGAAATTATATTTAGTTATTTATTTTTTACTGTATATATGACTGATTAATTTATTCAACATGAATAAGAACGATAAGAATGAAATAAGAAGTAACATTTTGGCGCAGTCGACGACAGGATTGTTAGAACTGCCATTTGACATGTGTTCGGTCTTCATCTTTTCGTTCTAATCCTATTTCCCACAGATCGACATGGAAATTTTGGGTGTTATATGAAAATAAGCCCAATTCCCATATACGCGGCATGTAAATGGATGAATTTTTGAATTTTTGAATTTATTCGCCAGATAGCGCTACCTGGGAGGAGATAAAGGGTTAATAGCATCACCTCTCGACGTTGGGAGGTGAAAGCAAGGTGTGCCGAGACGCTTAAATCGAGTTTGGGGAGGTGGCACGATTTACTCGTTACGTATTAAACATCTTTTCCACCACGCCCATTATGAATCTACGCGCAACCTTTCTTCCCATCTATTTATCCATTGTTTATATACACACTTTAGCGCTCTTTTATGGCGCTCGTGAATATGAAAAAAGAATCCATGCTGCGAACTTGCCCACCATTTTCCTTCGCTTCATTTCGACCACTGCCACCACTCATAAAAGAAAATTTAAAAAAAAAATAAAATAAAGTTTGAAAAAATGACGTCATGTCCACCAGGTAAGTGTCATTGCCCCGCCGCCGTCCGTCCACCCTCATCCCTAGAAAAAGGCGAGGGGTTCGTTTAATAAGCAGTTTGGGAGAATAATGACATTTTCTTTGCTGGCTGTGTTGCAATATAACTGGGAAAAACCATGTCGAGGGGTGTTTTAAACGGGACCATAAAAGCCAGAAAGAAACGCGAGTGAGTAAAACTCATTGTTAAATCTCGTTTGGAAAGCGACACGCACATTATAGGCCTACGCGTTTCGGAAAAAGAAATTCACGCGGGACAGAGTTGGAACTTGGGTTTTACGTATATTATATACTATAAGTAACGAAACAACATGGGGGAAGACGATTCTTTCTACGCTTTGTCCGAAATTCGCAAATGTTTATGAGATGAGACTTAATTTTTGAAATTTTCCATTGTTTACGATAAAGTCTTACAAAATTTTGAAATTTTCCATTGCTTACAAAAGTCTTAAGAAATTTTCAAGAAAACAACATGTGGGAAACTCATTCGGATTGCACAAAGTAAGTCTGAAGACAATATTCTTTATTCTTCGTCCCCCTCCTCCTCCTCCTCCTCCTCGTCCGTAGTATGAATATTGATTCAGAAATAAGTTTTAATTAAAGCTAGCTGGCAAAAAGGAAAATGGAGATGAGTTGTGGTTAATTAAAACCCGAATCTGTCGTCAGATGTCTCTGCATGAGTTGCTAAGTTGCAAAGTGCTCTTTGTACGGAGCTTCTTCCTTCCTTCCTCCCTACTGCTTACGGATGGAGAATGGGTTTTTTGTTCGGTGTCAACTTGGTATATGGGGATACTTAATCTTTTCCTTTTTTTTTTCCTGAGTTTGAAACGTTCGTTTTCTAAATGAAGATGCAGGGGCACGAGGTTAGATTGAATACACATGTTTTGCAGTAGTGTCCGACTGACTTGCGAGTTGGCATGTTGTTACTTTATTTAAGTTTGTTGATGTTTCCAAGAGAAGCAAGCGGTTCCGGTTGATTGAAATGCGGGTAATTAGCTTCGAGGAGACTCGAACCAGTGCTAACGATGGAAAAATTCTTTCCTTTGTTTATTTCTCATTTCTCCATTGTTACAATCAATAATAAGAGTTTTATTTAAAAAAGTAGGACACCTGGTATGTCAAAAGAAATGTTTTCTGTCACCGAGTGTCCTATTTTTGTGCATTTTCCATATAATGTCCAGCGAATAAGACGGATTATGATTCTAGACGATTCATAGCCTGCTATCTCATCTTCCGACTCACATACGTGGGTGCACGGTTATACCGAATATGAATTTCACCTTGCTGCCATACGCGAGCATTTGTACATGCGTTTAGCGTAGAAAATAGTGCTGGAATTTATTATTACATATTTTTTTAAGAAGAAAATTAAAAGAAAATAAAAATCTTGGATTTTTCTTCGACTCGTCCCGTCTCGTCTCGCCCGACTTAAAAATATTTGATAAATCGCCCCCTTTTTTTGCTTATTAGTCAACTACAACGCTTTAGCTGTGAACTTTTCCTTTTCGCTTCTCTAATGACATCAGATACAACTCTAAAATAAAAAATTGTTGACATCCAAGTCCCATAAATCTCGAAATAAACCCTAAAAATAAAACATCGAAATAGAGATCGAGCGATTAGACCGATCTACGATATAAAAATCCAAATGTGACTCAACGTCGACTCCAAAGTCGAAACCCGACGACTAGAAATTCACATTTCAGCTACATATTTATACGAAAAACGCATGTATGGACACTTATTTCGCGTAAATGGGCCGTGAAAAAATCGCAATTTGCCTTCAAACCGCACTGCCAACTGGACAAAGCCGTCCCACAGCGAAAGCGACATCTGGTATCAATCTCAATAAATCAAAAACAATTTTTTTTTTTTACTCAATAAAATAAAAGTAGTAAACAAATGTAGGCCAATATGAGGATTGAGTGAGGGTTAAGGTTGAGGTTGGGTCTTCGTGTAGAGGGAGACTAATGAAGTCTGAAGGGGCCACCGAGACTCCACCCAGCAGGGTCACTTTGCACATGTCGAGTAATCGTTCAACGTTATGTCAAACAAAAGCCAGATTTAAATGATTTTCAAACATTTTTTTCCTTCTTTTTCGTACATAACAACAAACCAAAAGCCATCATTAAGAGTTGTTCGCAACAGGAACTTCAGTTTTATTACTAGTCTCGCCGCTAGATGGCGTATCACATTTTCGCTGATATTATTATTATTATTTTTTGTATATATAAAAAAATATATTATTATTATTATTACATTACTCGTTGGTAATTTATACACTCGTGGATTTTTTTGATTTTCTGCGGAGTGGTCGTTGGCTCGTTGCACGCCATCTGACGAGCGACGGCGTAATTTGAAGGATCAATTCTTGGAAAATGTCGAGACGACAAACCAGTGTTTTCACGGGAATAAATCATGGAGCTGTTTTGCACGAAGAAAGAAAGAAAAAAAAATGAAAAATGAAAAATGACCACGCATTAAACAATAGACCATGAACGAACGACCCCCATTTTTTTTTCTTCTCTTTTTTCGTGAGGGAAATTAGGACGAGTAGACATGACTGAGGTGATCATTAGAGTGATATGACACCCGAGTTGTTGCGCATGTTTAAACTGATGAATTGTTTAACACGTTTTTCTGCCTCGTCTGAATTATCTCATCACATTAAACTGCATTTTTCATCCAGTTTCACTCGTTTTTACATTTTTTTAATTATCCAATCCATTTTAATGCACAAAATGCAAAATTCGGGGAAATTTCAATCAAAAAGTTGCCGGCAGGGGGCGCTGAAATGAAATAAAAGATCAGACAATATCGTCTTTCAAGAAAATGGGTGTTTACGAGGATTTTAATCAAAATATGTTTACATTTCCAACATTTAATTTAAAATTTCAAAACTGAAAAAAGGAAAAAGAAATTAAAAAACAACATCGACAAAATGGCTGCTTATTTTTTTTTAATTTCACTACCAGGTGGCGTAGTCAAATTGTGGTTTTAGTGAAAATTTCCAGATGCCGGTCGATTCCTGGAACAAAAAATACATAGGAAAAAAAAAAGTGTATGGAATGTCGACCTGAGATTGCTAATGACAAGCAAGAAAACCTACGATTGGGTTGTGACAGTGGATGTCTGGAAAAAAGTGTACGAGAGTATAACTTATATATAAGGGGAAAAAAAAGATTGTAGAGGGAGAAGAATGCGCTTGTCCTCTGTAATTTTTGTGACTGAGGAAGTGGGCAGAAATGAGTGGTGTAGACCCTCACTAAACTGAGCGAAAATTAGAGTGCTTCGGTGTGTAATCGCGAGGAATCATACGGTTTCTCACTGTCGAAAAGCCAGCCAGCC
>JAQFZO010000241.1:0-30493 GCA_034695885.1 Geophilus flavus
GCATTATTTCAGAAAGGCTGGGGAATATAAAAAGTGACGTTATAAGCGGGTTGACGTTCTAACCGAGGCCGTTGTAACTGCGTTCCACTGTAATAGACGACATTCCTAGTAAGCTGACGCACAGCTGATAGTGTCTGCCAATTTTTTTTTGCTTCTACCCGTGTGCAAACTGTCTTGTTAGTGAACCTACTTAGAACTTGTTATAAATAAAATACCGTATAACCTTAAATATCTAGGAACATACTACTAAAAGTTTTTAGTTTGGGATGTCCCAAACTTTTGAAACTGACTGATTCATTATGCTTAAATGTCACAAATAAAATATATTCTGATTTAAGCACATGCGACTATAATGACATTTTTCGACTTGCGCAGAAACCTTCAAAACATTGTAATAAGAGAACAATCAAAATAACAATTTTGTTTGGTTTCATTCACCATGACACTTCAACATTACAAAACCCCGTAAAAAAAAATTTCAGTATAGTAAAACCTCGTTATTACGAACAAATTTTTCACCCCTCTTAAAATTCGTAATAACGAGGTTTGCGCTACATTTTTATCTAAAATCCTTAATTTAAAAAAAAAATTTCATTGACATCATTTATCGACAACTCAATAACCAAAACCCCTCTCATCTCATTCCAGAACCCGCTGCACCGCCCGAAGTCTCTATGGAACAGCGAGAAATCCTCAACGGATCGACGATCGGTCCCATAAACGAGGCCGAACTACTCAACCTCACGTGTCGCAGCCGAAAAGGTCGCCCGTTACCCGAAGTCTCCTGGTGGAACGGCTGGACCAAACTGGACAGCCAAATGGTTCACGCCGACGAGGAATTCTCCCCTTACTCCGACACATCCAACTCTCTGCAACCGGAAGAGACCGTCGGTCGCCAACAAGCCCTCAATTTTCTCCGTCTGGAAATCACGAGGAAATACCTCAATTCGACGCTGCAGTGTCGCGTGCAGAACGACGCGTTGCCAGAGCCGCTCATCAGTTGGTTCAAGCTGGACGTACACGGTAAGTTTGTCGGTGCGAAATCGATTGCGCTTGCGCCAAGAGGCGAGCGAGGACGGTTTGAGGACGGTGTCGACTTGGAAATTGCTAAACCGATAATTCTTAGCCGCAAACTAGGGGGTTTGGGGGTGGATGGGGGGGCTGGGTGTCGAGTTGACTGGTCTAGTGCCGAGTGTCGGTCGGTCGGGTGGTCGGTCGGTGATGGCGGAGTTGCTGGTGTGGTGATAAATTATTCTAGTGTTATGAGCTGGATACTGGACTCGTCTGTTTGTTGGAAGAAGTTTTATTAGGGAGATACAGGTCGAACCTCGTTATAACCAATTGCTCGGGGAATGGAAATTTTTTGGTTATAATGAGGGTTCGTTAATCTGAAAACCCCGTTATAGCGAATTTGTTCGTGATAGCGAGAATATTTTGTCATTACGAAGGAATTACGAAAGATTGTTTTGGTCTAGAGTCGAAAAGATGGAAGTAACAACGTCGAGAACAGGTAAAAATGCCTGTTTGAGAAGGAATCCGACAATGTCGGGAGTTGTCGACAAAAATTTACGATTCGGTGGTGAAATATCGATGATACAAATCGTAATGAGAAAAACATCATTTCTGGTTCATATAATAAAATTCGTTATAGTGCAATTTTTTAGCATGGGTCAGATAGGACGCCCAACCAACTGAAATTCATAATTCGCTGTATCGCGAAATTCGTTATAACAAGGTTCGACCTTTTTGTGATTTTTTTGGGAATGCAATTTGACAAAACTAGGGTTTCTGGTGTTTACCGATACCGAAAAACTGGAATTTTCCATATTTTTTTTTTTTTTTTTACCGTTTACCGTATTTTATACAGTATTGGTACTGGTGTCCGGTTTTGGGCGTTTTGGGCTCGTTTTGTTAAAGTTTTGAGGTGATTTTGGATGATTTTTGTTGGATTTGGAAGTTTTAACAGGTTTTGAATTACTTTTAGCCACAAAACCTTTTACAACCACTCAGAACCCTTTCAAAATCACCCAAGAGTCCTCAATTATTAAATATTAAACGATTTTAATTTTATATTTAACTGAAAATATTAATATCGAATACCTGCATTTTCAAATTAATTTTTAGGGATTGAGTGTTTAGTGATGCCATGCCATTTCAGAGTGCATTGGTGTTGGGAAAAAACTAAGGTTTCGTTGTTTGTGCGTGATTTTGTAATGTTGCCGCAATTGGCATTAAAGCAGGATGTAAATAAGTTAAAAACATGGAAGTTTGGCTTACGACCCTGCCACTCTGACTGAATTTATAAAGAAATAAGAGTTTTCTTAATGGACACCTGGTGGGGTTTACCGGATGTCGAGATTTTTGGTTGATGAATAATTTAGTCAATAATGGTCAGTCACCATTAATGCTACTGTGTGATGAAGTGTAGTGCTTCTTAACCAGAGGGATACATTGACTTCCAGGAAAAAATTGTCAAACATGGTCCATAATTAAAAAAGTAGATCAAGACCGACTGGATCGGATACTGTAAAGTCTCAAGGATGGTTTCAGGGAATGTGTGGATTTTTACGAAAATTCGTATCGAAATACTGAGCGTGCAGAATTGTCGATGAAGTTAATTGCATAGCACTTTGGTTAATTCGTCTCTAGTTAAAAAATAATACCAGATGGAAATGGAGACGGTCAATAGCAGACTGTGTGGCAATAACGACTTCGGCTTTAGTGAATATTACACGTGGCAAAAATTAAAGTGTGGGTGGCTCAATTAAATGCAGTTTTACTAAAGAAGTCTGGATTAGAGGCGGGAAGTCGACTATGGCCACGGATTAAAGGAAGACGGATGCGACAAAACGCCTTTCGTGGCACGTCGACCACCCGCCCGCCTGCTAAAAACTAAAGGTGGGCAATCTTGAAGGTTTTACATCGTTTGTCACCTCATACCTTGTTTGCAACAAACGGAGCTTAGAACTAATCTGGTCAGAGTCCAGGCGGGGTTAAGGTGAACCAGATCAGAGTGAGCCAATGTGTTTGCACGGGTCGTAAAAGTAAACAAAGAAACCAGAAGATGTATCGATTAAACAGGAAATAGAAAGTCAAACCAAGCCTCATTTTGATTATATAAAATGAATGCGCTATTCACATCTGGAACATCTTAAACTTGTATTTGATGCACTAGGGAGAGCAAATATTAAGTATTGGTCACGTGACTGGTGAAAGGAGGTCAAGCGATGGAATCTAGTGCTCTCTACCTCTGATCCTGTTGATGCAATGTGATGGTTCAACCCTAGTGGTAAAATTTGCAATCTCTCACTTCCAACTTGATCATACTCAAGGTCGAGCGAGGTATGCAAGGTCTAGTCATCTGTTATGATTCTCAACATGATCAAATAGTCCTTGTTGGTTTCCCACTGTTGTAAGGTGTTTCATATAATGAATACGATACAAATACTTTCTTAAAACACACAAACACTAAGTTTATATGGTCGTAATATTACGCCGTAACCATTCTTATTGAGGGAGAATAGTACGAGTGAATAGGAGAATGTGAACTGCGTATGAGCGTGCACATGCGCAGAAATTCTCCCCGCTCTGTCTATCTACCACTATGTTTACATGGTCGTAATATTTCAAGTGAGCCAAAATATTACGAGTGATAAAGCCGTGTAAACAGGATAATACGACTGTCGACTACAGTCGTGTTATCCTTTGGTGAGGGATAGAATATTATGAGTGAATCGGAGAATTTGAACCGCGCACGAGTATGCACATGCGCAGAAATTCTCCCCAATCTGACTATACTTGAAAATGGCAGCCATCTTGGACTGCCGATCTAACTCGACATCAAATTAACGTATGTAAACACACTATTATTCGACAGTGAAATAACTCGGCTGTCCGAATTGCTAGAATAACGCCTCGTACTACTCACTCGTACCATTCTACCCTCAATAAGAATAGACAAGGCGTAATGTTATGACCATGTAAACGTATTGACAGACAAGCACATTATACTGGGGCTATGTACAACAGGATGTGACATCATAAAAATTACGGTAATTCATATAGGTAATGTATAACTTAAACACAAGTCACAAACTACAGAAACCTATTTGTAAGACTCAATAAACAAACACATAAAATACTTAATTACAATTAACTACAATTCATCGAATATAAAGAATTAAATACCAACAGCTCTTTTTGTAAACAATGGCTAAATTCAATTGTAACGGTTCGATTTTGTTAGACCCATCCCTTCGGCACGAGTTCGTATCACAATCATCACCCAATAATCTTCAGCGCCGCTTTAATTACAGTCTTTTAACCAAGAAACGTAGAGTCTCAAAAGCGGAACCGTCGACACCTCTATGATTAATTCGCCAAAGAACAAGTCTTTTCCTCTACTTTACCATCAACGATTGGCTCTTCCTCACCAGCTGTTACATCTTCCAACATTCTCATACACCCTTTGCATAGCCCCCAACGCAACAAACAAAACAAAACCCAACCCATCCAGTCTCAACGGACAAATCTTTCACTTTACATGAATAAATGAAAAACTTATACAGTTTTAAAACACAACACATTTCACTGAAATGACCCCAGCTCCGGGAAACTCAAGATTAAAAATTCATGAACAATATGCAAAATGACCACAAACCACATCTTATTTCTGTCTTTTCCTCTTTCTTCTTTTTCGAGGTTGCAGCGAGTGAGCGAGCGAGCGAATAAATTCTTTATCGCCGGATCCGCAGCGATGAATCGTCGAACCGCCGGCGAAATTAATTATTTCGTCTGCCGACAAAACCCCGAACCATTACACTAATATGGGTTACCTACCATTAATTAGCTGCACTTAGTTGCATGGAGAAAACGATACCATTAGCACACCTAAAGAAAAATTAACTCCCATTATATCAGACCCATCATTTGTCTAATGGAAGACTTCGGGGAAACTGGTTTGTCTTCTCTTTCCATTGTAGTTTTTCGCAATTTGAAAAAATAAAATTGAAAAAAATATAAAAATATATGAAAAAGGTTTTAATTAATGATGAAACAAAAGTAAGCCAACACTGGCACTTGCACTTGAAAATTCCAACGCCCCCTTTTGTCAATATTTGAACTCATTAGCAAAAGCCAACTTGCATTACCATGCAAATGAAGGCATTTTCACTTGAAACTACTCCACCTTTATAGTTCAGATAACAACACGAGAGAGACAGAGACACAGAGGCAAAGCGTAGGATAAATACTGCTTGTTGTTTGTGCTTGCAAAAGCTCGCGGAGGCTGGCGGATGGGTTCTTTTCTTTTCTTTTGGGGTAATTAATTAGTGAAAAATCTTGAGGATGGTTTTGAGTGGGATTTTGTTGATGTTTTTGTATTTGGGGAATTTAAAAATGTGTGTGAGAATGAATTTTATTTGACAAATTTAGAAGTTTCCGGTAGGTTGAGAAGAAGGGTGTTTATTGGTTGTCGTTAAAGGAAGTGGGAGGGTATTGGGGATAAGGGGGTTGGCAGTGAAAAATTCATGATTCTTTCATAAATCAATGGAAATCAATGTCTCAATTGGAACTCAATAGAATTGAAGATGAATTGGGAAGAATCGACAAGACTTAAGGCGGTTCGCTCTTGAGAGAATTAATGGCACGGTATTGAGAACAAAGAATAAAGAATAAGAATACCGTATGGAAGATTCTGAATACTAGATTAACATCGCTTTTCCAAATTCCGCAAAAGCGACTTCTGAGTAGCGATTCGGAATTGAATGCAACTATTGTTGAGAATAATGCTTTTTGCAAAACCAATAAAAAGAAAGGAAAAATTAACAATCAACTTGATGCAAAGCATTGTTGGTTGTTCCCATGATGCTTTTTGCATCAGAAAAAGTCATTGTTGATTTCCTCAGAATGTAAGAATGTAAAATGAAATTGATTCATCTTGCAGGAACAGAGAAAACAATAAAATTCTTGTTAGTGGGAATCTGCCTATTTTAACCTAAAATTTCAAAGAACACAGGCCGCTTCAAAAACTTAGAGTGCAGCCATGTTTATTGACAGACACAGAGCAAAGTGTGAACACTGTGCATGCTTCGAAGGCTGTTTCTCATTGGCTGGAATTCTTTCTTATCAGGATTTTCGGACGTAAGATGAATTTAATTCAACTAATCAAAAAGAATTCTTTTTGGTCTGTAAAATAATTGTTTATTCTTCGGACGAGTCGTTTGAAGAATAAAATGAATTTTTGCTAAGCAGTGTGAACCTAGCATAAGGCCCTAGTTGTTTAGTAGGCTAATTGAAACGTTACTATAATTTAAATCAACAAGTACATTCATTTTGAAAAAATAAGTGATTTTCCGGTATCGCTTATTCTTATTCTCATCCACCTACAGTCAGTTATTGGCTGATTGTGATCATGTGTCGTGTTTTAGCTCTTGTTAGCCCTTAATTAAATTAACTGAATTAATTGTGTAATTGTTACATACAAAAGAAAATGTTCTTTTGTTGTTTTGGTTCTTAAGAAAAAAATAAGTAAAGATTAAGGTAAATGAACCCCACTTACCCTTTTACTTATTTTTTCACTTTTCCAATAAAAATCGAGTAATTTTTTTTTTGTCTCGGAAGTCTCAAACATTCAAGAATAAAACTAAAATTCGTAAAAAATATTTCTCATCGGGGAAAGGCAGAAGCGAGAACTCAGGTTTCCTGGCTATAAACAACAGTTGAATTTAAAGTGCATTTTTTATATGCACAGCAATTACCTTTCCCCATTTCTCTCAACCTTTACACCCGATAATTGAAAGCACAAGTCTTTTATTGATTTTTCCCTCCTCCTCCATCCTCTCCTCCTCTTCTTCTTTTACCTTCCCCAAAAACTCATCTTGAAATAAGCTCGTTCGATCCATGACAAAGGTTTAAACGAAGTTACACAGGTGACAATGTAATAAGTTTGTTTTTCTTTGTCTGTGTTGTCTTACCTTCTCTTCCTTAACTTATTTTTCTCTATTTTTTTCTCCTCCACTACACACAAAACCCACAAACACCCTCCTACTACTCATCTTTTTCTATTTTTCCACCCTTTTATTACTACATTTATTTTTTTTTACCTTTTATCACCTGGAGAGAGACAACTGACAAATAGTCCATGTCACAATTATAATTTTCTTTTTCTATCTGGCTGGTAGTGTAATAAAGATTTTCTATTTCCTATTTTTCAACTTTCATATAACACTAGTGTGTGTGTGTAGCTTGGGGCTGTGACTATTCATTTCTGGCTTCTTTATTTTTATTTTTTCCCTCTTTCTTTACTTTTAAAATGGATAGACAAACAGTCTGCACACCTCGCTACACTTCTTGCTGACTGCGCTGCTCGGAACGGTGAAACATGCTCTGGGGTTGATTGAGCTAGTTTCCTCTTATTATTTTTGTTTCCTACTTTCCAACTTGGTAAATAAAGTGGTACGTAAACTAGACTTGTTCGCCAAAAGTGGTTTAATCATATTTTTCAACAAGGTTGAAATTGCGGGTGGGCTGCGATGTTGTTGGATTTTGGGGGAGTGGTTAAAGGTAATGTGGGAATTGATTGAAATTGAAAAATAAAGAGAAACTAGCATGTGACTATTGGTGGGATTAACCAGGTATGCGACAAACATTGCATCGGATGGGTGCGTATGATTTTCGGGTAATGTACCCGATTGATGCGAAAAAGAAAGGGGAAACCCCATATGATTATTGGAAGGATTAACCTTTCACCTCCCATGCTAAACCACAAGTTACCCAAGCATCAGAAAAAATTTCTTAAAAAGGATTGTGTTACAGTCATTGGTACTTTTCGAAACACCCACCAGGTGTCTCTACAAGTACCTGCCCGTTTCCTGTAAATTTTAAAACGACTGACTAGGACTGTGATGATATTTATGCACAGCATCCTGATATTTCTGATCAAGAAGTATGAATTTGAAGTTAAGGATGATTTAAATGATAATTTTGGTTATATGCAAGCTTGCCACCGTGTTTGGTTGCTAATGCAAGGGTTAACCAAATGTGAGATGAACATCATATGACTATTGATGGGATTAACCAGGTATGAGAGGAACATCATATGACTATTAGTGGGATTAACCAGGTATGAGACGAACATCATATGACTAATGGTGGGATTAACCAGGTATGAGCCAAACATCATATGACTATTGGTGGGATTAACCAGGTATGAGCCAAACATCATATGACTATGGGATTAACCAGGTATCAGACGATTTAGACGAACACCATATTCAGTCTGCATATGCTATTTTCTTGCGACGCTACCAATTAACGCTGAAAGAAAGCGAGCATTTGGGGAAAACCCCATCATTGCAAAATTGCTGATTCTTTGTCGATGCCTTTTTGCAGACTGATGCAGTTTTCCCTCGCCACACTTGGCACTGTTGCACGAAAAGTGTGTCGCATCTTTTAGCGTCACCCGCACACAATATAAATGTAAATGTACAACTCTGGGCCAAGAGTTTTTAATCACTAAATTTTGTCAGTCTGCAGTGCTGATAATATAAATTCAATCACATTAAAGCAACACTTTATTCAAAGTAATTATGGAAATCAAGCATTGATCAGATTAAAACGGCACATAGTCACATTTTTTTTGTCGCCGCAGAAAAAAAAAGGAAAATTGTGGTTTTATCTCTCAGGGATCTTGGCTGGTTACCAGTTTTTCAAGCAAATTTCAATTAGGTGAAATTATCAACAATTTATTACAATACATCAATATAAATGAACCCAAAAAAAAAGTTTTTACACTGGAAATCCAAGTGACGAAAAAAATCATTAGACACTTCATTTAGTGGCTAAATAGTCTAAATTTTACACACTTATGGCATAAACGACTAGAAAACGGCTATAGCTTTTTGGTCACTTTAAACATATAGAATTTAGGCTTTTGGATTTCCAGTGTAAACACCCTGTATAGCTGAAGTTTTCCATCAACTTTAATAAACCTTCGAAACATCAACCTTAATAGATGTTACTTATATAAACTGAAATCAAAGCATAAAATCAGCAGCAGTCGGGTTCAGTTATTCTGCACAACCTTACCCGCCTTTCAGCAAAAGTGCAGGTAAAAAGAATCCATTGGAAAAGGCAATACCATTAAAGTAAAACGTTTAAAAATTGAGAGGTCAATAGCGACAACTTGAATGCATCGTAGCTGAATAATGAAAGCAATAAATTCCCTTTTTATTTATTGATACAAAACCATTTGTTACAAGTCAAAATGCAACAATCTTCGAGTGCAATTGACAATTCCAAAGGGTTTATTTCTCCATTTACGACCTACCATTGAACACGGCATCGGACTCCCGGCTCCGAGCTAACACCGTTTGATATCGCCAAGAATCGACTTGTAACTTCTTAGATTTACGATTGCCACCATTTTACAATGTGAAATCCCCCTCTTTTTTATGGCTGATTCCTTTATCTTCAGTGACCATGAGGGAAAAAACCTGAAGGTTTAATCTGATTTTTTAACAACCATCACCCCCTCATAAATATATGGCTGAGAGAGATGAAAAATAACGGATACGGTCTAATTCTTTGCTGCCTTGCCTCCCGTCCCTCCACTGGAAATCCAAAAGCCTAAATTGTATGTGTTTAAAGTGACTAAAAAGCTATAGCCATTTTCTAGTCGTTTAAGTGGGACTAACAAATTAATAATGTATAAAAATTTACTCAGGGGGTGATTCTGGAGTGCAAAATGCATTGAAAGTTTTTTCGAAAGCACAAAATTAATTATTTTCGAGATATAAGTATATTTGTGATTTTTAAAAACAAAGGCAATCAGCAAAATAAAAATAAAACGCCTATGTTTCGGAATCGATCACTCCTAGAGAGTTGAAATCAATCGTAATGAATTTTTCATCCCAGAATCACTACCTGAGCAAAGCTTGATACCTGATTAACTTGTTTTTCACTTTTACGACATCTTAATTGAAGGATTAGTTAATTGTAAATTTTTATTAAGTTATTGTTTGAATTTACAATTGGTGTAGATTTAATTGATGAGACAAGAAATGGAGTTATTCCTATAACAATAACTTAACTACAACAATGTGTTTAAAATCTTGGTTGTGTTAAACATCTAGATTTATTATTCCAAGTGTGGTTTTATTTTATTTATTTATTCATTTATTCATTCATTCATTTATTTTATATCATAAATTTTTAAGAAAATGTATATTATTCAGCTTGAAAGTGAATTGAAATTGAATCATCAGTTCAGTTTGAGTCCCACACAGAACTGAATGGCATCAGTTCGGTTTCAAGATAAAAACTGAAAGAATTCCGTTCAATTTCAGCCGAGATCAAAAAGACTCGTAAGGAACCTAAAGGCGATGACGGAGTGCGGGGACTCGAGTAAACCCATTTTATCGAGCACGGGGATACTGACTACTATACTATCGAGGAAATTATTTAAGTGCATTGTTTCAGACATATCGCTTACGACGTTTGTCGATTTGCTTGATGAAACTAGTGACGTCAGCATTCCCGAGTCGTTGCACGACATTAAACTCTAGAGTGTGCTACTTGGGCTTCACCCATATTTCTCAACAACTTTGATGAAAACTGTGTTAAGTGCCAGAAATGCATTGTCAAATGAGGCATTTGTTGGGTTTAATGGCAGACTCAGACCTTTAGGCCAAAAGTCTGCTGCAGCTGTTGTTAATAACACACTTAACATGGAATATGAAGGTGCATTAATGAATGCCAAACAATCTTAATGTGTTTGTGGAAAAATTTTCCCCTGTTAAGGGCCATTGTTGATGTTTAGAGAGTCCAGTTTGGCTGTATTGATCTAAATTGGATTTGCTTGATTTCATTTCCTGTTATTGTTTTCCCCGGGATGGATTCAGGTCAATGATCTGATGACTCTTAAGTAAGCAGATTAAATTGTTTACAATTTTTCTTGTTTTCACTAAATTACTGTATTGATTTGGTTAATGGAAAGTTACACTGCTGATAATTTAATTGTTTCAAACCACAAGTTTTCCCCTCTTTTAAACTTTACTTATTGGCAAATCAGGTTTAAAAAGTTTTGTGAAGCTTTCCATTAAAGTCAATTTGCCTGATGAAAAATTTATGACTAGATGGCAGCTAATACAATATTATATCTTTGAATCAACTTCAAGTCACTGTACAGTCTGATGATGCAAAGTAGGATGTACAAAGTGTCTCTACAAACTGTCAGTTATACAGCAGCCATTATGACCAGTTTAAAATTTTTCTCAACCGCAGAAAACAGCATGGTGCCAAATTTTAGAAATTACTTTGTATCTTGAAAAGAAATTATGATTAACAAACGTAAGCGAAATAAAATCCAACATCCCAACGATTTGTACCGGAAGAACGATGAACTCAAATTCATGCAAATCTGAAAATAGCCTCGAGGAAGGTCGTAACGAGTAATTACTTTTATTAAATTTGCATATTTTGGAAGCTTCCATCGAACTACAATCTTGTATGCAATTTACATACGGTACCACCGTTCTTAATCGGGGATACCAACCACTATACTATCGAGGATGTTTGCTCCGACCAAAACTTATATAAAAATTTACAAAATGTACAGTTGTGTTTAAAAATATTAGATGTCAACTGCATACCGTCAATTTAAATTGTGAGTAGTTTCATGTTTTGCCACTAGGTGAAACACCTGACATCAACAAATAATAATATATCCTTGTTATAAGAAAATTCACCGTTTTGCATATCACGAAACCTCCGACTCAGCGCTTCTGAATCGGAATCCGAATTAGAAACTTGTTTGTCGTTTTGCCTGATCTCCGGATCATGTAGAACTTCTACGCATAGTTTGTCGCCATGTTGGAACGGAAGAGACTCGTCATCCGTAGCGTTGAATTCCCTCGGTGGAAAGCCATGAAGAATTCTTTGTTTTTCTATGGGGATTCCTAGTCTGTTTTCTAGTTCTTGTTTAAGTGTTTTGACTGTCGTTAACGATTCTAGGGATAGTTGTAGTTGTTGTCCGTCGGACGTGGAGACTCGGATCATTTTAGTCGCTGGGATCTTGATCGGGGAGGCCGTGGCTGAAGCCGGCATTGTTTTTTCTTCCACTGATGGCACTCTTTTGGGTGATGTTCCCGCTGAGACACTCCCTTGTTGTTTGGATAGTACCTGGAATTAAGTGAAAAAATTGGTTTTATTGTTATTTGTTAAATAGTGTGTATTGATTGTTGGAAAATTGATAATTGTTGAAATCTGTTTTTTTGTTGGAACTAGTTTTTTTTGCTGTCAAAACCAGGAAAATGTGGGTTTGATTGTTGAATACTGAGTTTTGTTTGTTAATTATTGTTTTTTGTATTTAACAATCAAGACTCTAGTTCTAATATTGTTAGAAAACTGATGATTGTTCAGATGAGTTTTATTTTTTGGAATCGCAGTTTTTTGTTCAAATCTAGTTCTCATTGTTGTAAAACCATACTTTTAAAGACCAGTTTTCAATTGTTAAAAACCATACAATAGTCAAGTAACAATATCAGACCTAACAGTTTTCATTGTTAAAACCACAGTTTTCATTATTAAAGCCACAAGTTTTCATTATTAAAACCGCAGATTTCATTATTCAAACCAGTTTTCATTATTAAAACCACAGTTTTCATTATTAAAACCACAGATTTCATTATTTAAACCACAGTTTTCATTATTTAAACCACAGTTTTCATTATTTAAACCACAGTTTTCATTATTAAAACCACAGTTTCATTATTAAAACCACAGTTTTCATTATTAAAACCACAGTTTTCATTATTAAAACCACAGTTTTCATTATTAAAACCTAAAGTTTTCACTGATTTCACTGCAGTTTTCATTGTAAGAAACCTTCCCAAGTAGAAAACTCAATTATTTACTTTGCTATTAACAATAGTAGACTGCGATTTAGCAGTTGGTTTCTCGGACGACGCCCTCCTTTGATGCCTAGAAGCATTAGTTTCGATTTTCTGCCTTAAATTCCTCTCGGTTTCACTTTTGGTTAACTCTTCTTTATGCAAAGTCTAAAAACAACAAACAAACAAACAAACAATTAAAAAAAACATAATAAACACTTCTATTTTTCTTCATCACTCACTTTACACCCCATAATTATAATTTTACTAGGCGAACTCGATCTAGCGGCAGGTTCTTCTTCGACGGAAGTGGTCATTTTGATCTCTTCGGGCTTTTTGGTTTTTTCCAATATCTGATCGACCACTTTCTGAGCCAATCTTTCTATGCCGAATATGCCCGGATAATGTTTCTGCAAAAGTCCGTTGGCTACTTCATACACGTTGCTGTTTAGTAAAGTTTCCGATTCGAATTGGAACCATGCGACTTTTTCTTCGATTTTCTCGTTCATCCAATCTAGAACTACGTTGATTCTAAGGAAAATTTAAAAAAAATTGTTAATAAAAGTTATAAACATTTTATATTAAAAAAAATTCATTAAAAAAATTTATAAAAATTTTATATTAAAAAAAAATTCATTAAAAAATTTATAAAAATTTTATATTAAAAAAAAATTCATTAAAAAAATTTATAAATATTTTACATTTAAAAAAATTCATTAAAAAAATTTATAAAAATTAATTTCTAAACATTTTATATTTAAAAAAAATTCATTGAAAAAATTAATTTATAGAAATTTTATAAACAAAAAAAAATTTATTAAAAACATTTATAAAAATTAATTTATAAACATTTTATATTTAAAAAAAATTCATTAAAAAAATTTATAAACATTTTATATTTAAAAAAAATTCATTAAAAAAATTTATAAAAAATTTGTTTTAAAAAAATTCATTAAAAAAATTTATAAAAATTAATTTATAGAAATTTTATATTAAAAAAAATGCATTACAATTTTATACTAAAAAAAATCATTAAAAAAATTTTATAAAAAATTATTTTAAAAAATGATGAAGAAAAATTTATAAGAATTTTTTATAAATTTTTTTTGGAAAATTTTTTTAACAATTTTTTTTTTATGAATTTTGATAGTAATTTACATTTGCGGTAAATTGTCGTATTCCTTTCCATCCCAGTAGTGTTTGAATCCACAATTACATCGACTAGATTTGGATAAGGTTTTCGTCCTGTCTCCGTTTCGATATTCCGTAGTTCCGTCTCTTCTGACCAGTCGCATGTTTCCTCGACAATGCGAACACTTTTCCAGAACGGATTTCTTCAAATCTGGTATCAATTCGTCGCGTTTATTGTCGAAAGTACATGTGACACCTAGAAAAAAAAAATTAATTAAAATAAAATAAAATAAAATGATTCTTTTTAGAACACCTTTTTGAGATTTTGCGGATTTTCAAGATTTTTATATATTTTTCATGTTTTTCATATATTTTACAAATTTGTTTTCCAAGGTTTATAAGATTTCTTAAGATTTCTACAAATTTTTCACGAAATCTACCGTAAAATCCTAAAAATCTTATGTCTTGAGATTTTCATGATTTTAAGATTTTTCCAGATTGCACAAGATTTCTAATAAAGTAATGATTTATCACATTTTCTTAAGATTTCTTGAAATTTCCAAAATTTACCAAAGTTTTCTTGAGTTTTTTCACCACTCACATCAACATTCCTCAAGAGTTCAACTAAATTTCACAAAATCTCAAAAAAAATCAAAAATAATCTGATTTTTCGAAATTTTTATGATCTTCCACATTTTGTAAAATTTTTCGAGATTTATGAGTTCCCAACATTTTTTCCTGATTTATAAAATTTCAAAAGATTAATAAAATTCTCTCGAAATTTTCACAAATTCTAAAAATCTTATCTTACAAACCAAAAATTACGATTTTTTATGATTTTTCAACACTTTCTAAAAAATCCTACAAAATAACAATTTTTCAAAACATTTCAAACCACATTTCACAAAAACTCAAAAATCTTTCATCAAAATTTCCTCAAGATTTCGATCATTTTTTCACAAAATCTCAAACAAATTCTCGAAATTTTTAAAATTTTGCAAAATTTTTTTTCCTGATTTGTAACATTTCACATTTTCTCCAGATTTATAAGATTTCACAAAATCCCTCCTCACCCGATTTATAAATTCCTCAAGATTTAATCACAAACTAAAAAATCTTATAAACCAAAATCACGATCTTTCAAAAATCTTTCATCAAAATTTCTTCAAGATTTCGATCATTTATTCACAAAATCTCAAAAAAAATCTCGAAATTTTTAAAATTTTGCAAAATTTTTTTTCCTGATTTGTAAGATTTCACATTTTTTTCCAGATTTATAAGATTTCACAAAATCCTCCCCCTCCACGATTTATAAATTCCTCAAGATTTAATCACAAAACTAAAAAATCTTATAAACCAAAATCACAATCTTTCAAAAATCTGTCATCAAAATTTCCTCAAGATTTCGATCATTTTTTCACAAAATCTCAAAAAAATTCTCCAAATTTTTAAAATTTTGCAAAATTTTTTTTCCTGATGTGTAACATTTCACAACATTTTTTTTCCAGATTTATATGATTTCACAACATTTTTTTCCAGATTTATAAGATTTCACAAAATTTTTTTCCAGATTTATAAGATTTCACAAAATCCCCCTTCACCCGATTTATAAATTTCTCAAAATTTAATCAAAAAAATCTTATAAACCAAAATCACAATCTTTCAAAACATTTCTCAACATTTCAAACCAAATTTCACACAAAACCTCAAAAAAACCAAAGTCCAAAACACCCAACACCACCACACACCATTACATAAATCACCTTGAACAGGGAACGAATAAAGTTTATCCTCCCGCAACCGCCCATGATGTTGCACGGCCAAATCATACAACGCCCCGCCGTTGACGAACCACTCCGGCGCGATATTCTGTTCGCACACCGCATCGCACATCAAACATCGGTACAACCTCGACTCGTCTATCGCGCGTTGCGTCGTGGCCAATACGGTCTTGGGCTGCACGCCGACTAATCCGATTCTTTTGTACACGTAATGATGAACGTCGGCGACGATCGATGGATGCACGCGATTTTCGCTCAAAAAAACTTCCTCCATCGCCGTGGCCAAGCGGAGTATGTAGTTATCGGCGAGGCAGTTGTCGCCGCCGATTACGCAAAATCCTTCGTCGTCGAAATCCACGTATTTTTCCACCAAGGATTCCGCCACGCCCCACGGTTTCGGGATCAGGCATTTGGGTAGTTTCGGAAGTCTTCCGTGACCTGGAATATGAAAAGATTTAAATTTAGTTGTTTGTTGAATGGAATAAATGAGGTTGTAAGATGGATTTTGAGAGTCTGGGAATGGGAGATGGGATTTGTGTTGAGTTGGGGAGGGATTATGTAAATTTTTTGATGATTAATTATGGTTTTGGACTGATTTATTATGATAATCTGGAATTTTTTTGATTTTTTGGAATAATCTAGAATTTTAATGATTTTCTTGGAATTTTAATGATTTTTCTTATTTTTTTGGGATAATCTAGAATTTTTCTCATTTTTCTTATTTTCTTGGAATTTTTCTGATTTTTCTGATTTTTTTGGATAATCTAAAATTTTTCTCATTTTTCTTATTTTTTTGGGATAATCTAGAATTTTTCGCATTTTCTTGGAATTTTTCTCATTTTTCTGATTTTTTTTTTGTTATTTTCTGATTTTTTGAGGGGTTTTCTGATTTTTTGGGGAATTTTTCTGATTTTTTGGGAATAATCTGGAATTTTTTTATTTTATTTTGGGATAATCTAGAATTTTTTTGATTTTTTGGAATTTTTCTGATTTTTGGAAAAATCTGGAATAATCTGGAATTTTCTGATTTTTTTTGACTAATCTAGAATTTTTCTAATTTTTTTGATTTTTCTGATTTTTTTGGGGGTTTTCTGATTTTTTGGGAGGTTTTCTGATTTTGCCTGATTTTGGACAAGTTAGGAATTTTACTTGAATTTTCTTGGATTTTCTTTGATTAATTTTCTTTTAAATTTACAATAATTTTGACCGTTTTTTTTTTTGTGTTATTTCAATGATGCAAACATTAAAAACAACAATAATTTTACCCCTTTTAACTCCAACTAATGGAATGTAATGATTTCTGCCGGAACTACTCCATGCGATGCACAACGGTTTGTTTAACGTGCCGGATTTAGAACCGATGCAATTTGAAGGCGGAATGAGTCCAGGTAAAAAAAGAGCTACAAAAATATAAAATAAAATAAAATTAATTAAAATATAATTAATTAATAATTTAAAATGTATAATAAACATGCCAGAATAATCTCCAGAACTCTGCATTCCACTAAGAGAGTCTAAAAGTATGATCGGTCTATGCAGGACGTTGGCGAGACCAAAGACGTGAATATTTCTTAATCCTAGAAGTTCTCCGTCCGTAGGTTGGAAATCGGGATCGCATTCAGCGATGATCCCAGACCATTCTGAAACGTCGATAAAATCTCGAAATAAATCCTAAGAATAAAAAAATTAAAATTAATAAAAAAAGTAAAATCAGTAACAAAAATTTGAAAAATTTGAAAATGGAAAATTTTCAACTATTTGAAATTGAAAAAATGTAAAATTTGAAAATAAAAAATTTGAAAAATATTAAAAAATGGAAATTTTGGACATTTGACAATTGGAATATTTGAAAAAATTAATTTAAAAATTTTGGATAATTTTAAAATGATTAAAAGATTAAATTATCTAGAAAATTTGAAAAATTTGAAAATGGAATATTTAATCACTTCAAAATGGAAAATTTGATAAATTTTAAAATTTGGACATTTCAAAAAAATGGAAAATTTAAAAAAATAAAAAATTAGATTTTCCATAAAAATAAAAAATTTGGGATAAATAAAATTCAAAGAAAATGCAACTCAAAAATTTTCCATTTTCAAATTCCAATTACCGGTATCCAAATTTTTTCATTTTAAAATATCCAACTTTCCAATCACCTATTTTTCCCAGTTTCTATTTACAAATTTTCCACTTTCAATCTACATATTTTTCCAAATTTGCAAAATCATCCCAAACCAATTCACACATTTTTCCAAATTTTCCCAAATTAAAACAGTATCTAACATTCCAAATTTCCAAATTTTCCATTTTTAAGAACAAACATTCAAAAAAAATAAATTTCACAAAACATTCCACCTTCCAACATTTAAAAAATTCCAATAAATAAATAAAATAAACAAAAACCCACCATATAAACATTAACATTCGTCTCAAAATGTTTCTTCAAACAAATCCTCAACGGATGCCAAAACAACTCCCTTCCAACCAAACTCTTCGACACCGCATGAACCAAACAATGTCCATCCCCATCCGCATGTATCGGCACCAAACACTCTTCACCCCCATTAAATTCCCGTATCAACTTCAGCGTATCAGCCAAATAAACCCCGGATCCACTGACATCACGTCCGTATCCAATAATCTCAATGTGCTCAGGATCGATCAAAAATGCTCGATCCGCCAACAACGAACACTCGAAAACTTCTCCCTGGTTCAAATCCCTCAAAGGACACGCCCTGGACGTTCGTCTGTCCATTCCATAATGTGTCAGAAACGGAGATAAAAGTTTACAATGATAATTGCTCAACCCTTTCACTTTAACCATTTCGACGCCTTTTTTCATTTCTTTATTCGACACCAGGAGTGTCCGGATTAAATTGTGTAAAGCCACGTTTGGATTAGTCACTTCTTCGAGGTTTATTAAGTTGTTTTGTTCGTGTCGTTGTCCGCAATTCGTGCATTCGACGCTCATGTCGTACGACGGGAAAATTAATTTCGCTCCGCATTTCTCATCCGGGCATACGCCGCTTAAGTAGCGACTCGATAGACTCGCCATTATCTGGAAAATAAATTTTTGTTTTAGTGTTTTGGTTGGTTTGTTTGGGTTTTTTGGGGGTTTTTTGTTGTGTTTTTACGGTTTTTTGGGTGTTGATTTCGACCCGGTTTGTTGTTGGGTTTGTCGGTTTTGTCCGAAAATGGCGGATTTTGTTGATTTTTTGGTATTTTTGCGGGGTTTTGGAGGTACTTGCGGTGTTGGGGTTTGGTGTTTTGTTGGTTTTTAGTTGATTGTAGGTTGGTGGATTTGCAGAATTAGCTGGAAAGATGAAATCGAAACATTGCAGATGACTGACAGCATTTTTTTTTTGATTCAGTTATGTGGGGGTGGACTCTGGTGGCGGGTTTTGGAGGTTTTCTTGGTTGGGTTTGGTGATGAAATAGTTCGAGAAAGGTTTGGATTTGTTTGGTTTTAGTATTACGGTGGTTTTTAGTTATTTTAAAGGATTAAAATCGTGTTTATGATGACTGAATAGTGAAATTAATATTCGATTTGACGGTTCTGCGCACTCTGGTGATGACTTTTGTAGGTTGCCAGTGACAACCGTGAGGGATTTCGGGAATGGAATGTTGTTGTGGTTAAGTTTTATTATTAGCGGGTTTCAGCCGATTTTTAACATTGAAAATGGTTAAATTCTGTGTAATGTTTGTATGATAAATTATAAGTGTTTGGAAAAAAGGGATTTCCCCGGATTTTAAGCTTTTTAAAATTGTGTCAACAGATGGCGCCACTATTGATGTATTCATGTTGGCGGGGATTTTTGTAAATCATCTTGTAAATTTGCAAATCATATTCAAGATTTATAAATCTCTTGCAAATTTTCCTCCAATGTCTTCCTTTTCGATTCTTGCATTCACATTAGTTAATTTTTAAAATAAGCAATATTAAAATTCATTTTACTATATTTTATTATTATAATGTTAATGTGTTCATTTAAACATCCATAAATAAATAAATACATAGTATACAAATATCTTCTTCATCCAAACAAAATTCATCAGGAATGCTGCTTCCAATGATTATCAAACAACATAATAAACAAAATAAAACTCTACACTGTGCAGTCATTATACATAGTCTTCATCCATTGGTTTAAACACCAACTTATGGCATCACTTGGGAATCATGGGTAAACATGGCTGACATTATAAAATCCTTCACTCTAACTTTGATGAAGCATCATTTCCTTACATTTTTGGACTATTTAATCTCTTAAACCATTGATGAAACTATGGCATCATCAACAACATCTGGATATAATAATTTGTACATCATTTTTATACAAGTAAACATGAAATGATAACTGTTTTTCTTGGATCATGAATGACACAGCTTCCTTTCCAGTGCTTTGGTGCAATGCTCCTGTAACTTATTCAGACACATTCAGGACCCAATCTCTTACCCACTTCCTTTTGGAAACTCTGTCTACACTAACCTCAACACCATATTTGGTCAAAATACTCTCCAAACCATTGTCCTCATACTTGGACTCCTTACTTTTGCTGCTATCTGACTTTGATATTCCCCCATTACTGTCTGCACTCAACCACTGATCATTCAGATACTTAAAAACTTCACCAACAGGTGCCCTCCTATCTGCTTTTGGTTCCAACATCTTGCGAAAAAGTCTGTTTAACCTGGCTGAAAATGATTTGAAGTATCTGGGAGTTCTTTGGACCTTTCTCTTCTGCCATTTGATAAATTCTGTGTAGTTTGAGTCAGTTATCTCAGCTTTTTCCCATGGTAGATTGACTTTAAGGCAATAGTATATCAGCATTGCCAATTGCCATGTATCCGAAGAGGTTTCTACGTGGTAGCCTTCATTGAAGACTGCGTTGAAGACTTCTGGTGGTGAATTGGAGGGACAAACATTTGATTTCTTCACTAGAGTTCCAGCTTCACAGGTTAGACCAAAGTCAGTCAGTTTCACCAAGGGATCTTCTTCTTGGAACACGAGTATGTTTTGGGGTTTGATGTCTCTGTGGACTAGGTCTTTGCTGTGCATGAAATCTAGGGCTGAGGAGACCTGGAAAGAGAAGAAGAGGGATTTTGTGAGATTCTAGTTCAGTTTTGAAAGGGATTTCAAATTCCAGTACACTTGTGGAAAGGTTTGTTAGAATTCAATTCAGTTCATCGATTTAGAATTTACCAAATTCACGGTACAAACAGATCATCAAGCACTATATTGGTTGTTCCGGAAACCATTCCTCGTTAAAAATTAAGTATTGCTTAATGGCATACAATACACAGGCCGCAATTCAATCTACAACCGAGTGCACGTATAAGATTTCATTCTCCTGAAATAAATCTATTTTTAACTTATTTACTTCTTCAATCAAACACTCCTAAAATACATCCAATTTGTCTCCAATAGCAACATGGGAAAGAACATTTTAAGAAACATTTCTTTTTCATCACACCTTCCTCTCAATCATCTAACACATAAACATCTTCAAACTTGACTTACAAACACACTTCACATCTGGAACTGTGGCAAGCCAACCTACTTTTCATTCAACACAGTACTTACAAACATTTATCTAATTCAATTAAAGACATCTCAAAAATTGAATTAAAGTTAGAATGGCACTATATAGATTTGTACATAAAGTCAATGCTGTGAAATCCGGCCATTGTGAAATCCAGACAGCTGTGAAGACTGGACAGGAAGTTAGGTACAATTTGGGAACCCATTTTTAAAACACAAAGGAAAATCAGCTGTAAAGTCTGGACAGATGGGAAATCCTGATGGATTGTGATGAGTCCGATGTATCCTGATTGCACAGCATTGCACAGCGGTGTCTTGTAACATGTATACCGGTGTTGTAACTTTCCCATTATAGATAACCTGATATTGTACCTGCTTGCATCTCAATTTCAATTTAACCTTTAATTCCACAATGTGGGATTATGACAAAATGCGGAACAGGAACACCGGAAAGGAATGCAGGAATGCCAGGAAATGTAAGCGATAACCTCATTATCGCTGCCAGAACAAACCTAACCTAACCTAACTGGTTAGATTATGTGTTGTATGTTAATTGGTTATGTTTAGTTTAGACTAGGTTAGGATAGATTTACGTTCTAGCGCTTACATTTCCTGGCATTCCTACATTCCTTTCCGGCGTTCATGTTCCGCATTTTGTCGAAACCCCGCAATGTGCATTCTCAATCTTACAGTTGACTGCATTTAGGCACAGTATCAGTAAATACAGTATAAAAATTAGAATGGCTTGACATATGGAATCTTACCTGTCCTATGATTGCTTTCGCCTTGTTTTCTTCCAACTCGCTTCCTCTCATGACTTGTGCTAGATCTCCGGACGGTGCAATTTCTTGCGCATACACAAAGGCATCCGGTGTTTGAAAGGCAACTTGATAACATGTTAAAATATTTCTGTGCGGTGATAGGAAGTAGTTGTAATGAAACTCTTTTAAAAAGTCCTTCAGCTTGGACCGCTCTTTGTGGACGGATTTGAGTGCAACTTTGAACCGGGTGTGCCTGTGAGTGGCCAGTTGGACATGTCCATAAACTCCTTTTCCCAAGGTTTTGTGGATGAGGTAGTCATCATCCAGCTGTTGTTCTTGCAGTTGCATTTCCTTCATGCTGTTTGTTAGGCTGGACCGGTTGGAATTCATAAAGCTATTTTTGGGAGCCGTGGAAATTTGTTTGGGTTTGATCTGAAAGGTTAAAATAAATAAATTTGGGTGAGAAAGAAGTTGGTTTTATGGGATTTACAAGGTTGTATAGATATAAAACTATAAATACTTTTATTTTAGGAAAATTGCCACTAGAGGGAGATGTCGGTGTTAATGGTTTATGAAGTGGGTTTTGTTTTGATATATGTTGAATCCATAAAACAGCCAATAAATAGATCAAATGTGTATTTTTGGGTTTAGTTGATGTATAACAATGAGTGAAGAATTGTTTTTGAAGTTTTTGAACAATAGCTACATCAAATTGATGTACAATAATGAGTTCCATTATTGTGTTCAACAATTACCATATTAATTGTTATACTTAACAATTTTCTTACTATACAGTATAATAATCATTTCAACAATTACTGTATCTTTATCAGTTGATTTGATACACAACAATGAACTTTTATATTGTTTTCAACAATTAATACATCAGTAGCTACAAACAACAATGTTTTACAATTGTATTCAACAATTACCATTTTAGTGGATGAACAACATTGATAAAATACTGTTGTTCAACAAAAACAAAATTAGTTAAAGTAAATGAGTTCAGTATTGCTTCCAAACAATATTACACCAATTGTTCTACAACAATGGCAAAAAAATTATTCCTTTCAACCTCATTCCTCCCATACTTTCCCCATATCCAGTGAACCTAAATTAAAATTGACATTTCACTTATGGAACCCAATTAGAAATCCTCCACCAAACTTCCCCCGAAGACTCCGATACCCATCTGAACATCCGAATACGCAGAAAAACGTGATTACAAACAAATTATTGAAATTGATATCATTTTCCACATTCATTTTGTGAATTTTGTGGTACTGTAAATAACTTCAATGAAGAAATCAATATTTGCTCATGACGTCACACCACCTACATGTTCCACGATTCCATCCACCCACTCTCACTCTGATAAAAAATCGATAAAGAATAAAAATAGACAATCAAAAAAACTTAATTGCAATGAATTTCCAACCTTTTCTCAAACCAAAATGACTTATTTGCCTCTTTGTCTCTAAATAAATCCAAATTTTCATGTATTTGTTGTTATTCCTTAATTAATGGGTGAAATTTGTTGTCTTAGTTGATTAATCTGATGTTTGTGTTGAGATTAAGTCGTAATTGGGTTGGATAAAGGTGTTTAAATGAAAAATTGTTGGTTTTTATGGTTGGTGAATTTCATGGTTTGTTTTTATGTGATTTTTAAGCCTTTGATATTTCCTAAATTAGATCAGGAATGATTTTTTTTTTTTTTGACTTGTATATGTTTTATATTTTAAAAATAAACTGGGGTTTAGGTTTAGTTTAACCAGAATAGATGTTAGCTAAGAGTTGAAAGATGTTTTACATTTCTGGTTGTCTTGTGGGTAAATAGATTAGCTAATTGTGGATGTGTCAATCAAAATTTAAATGGGTGAGTTTTTGGGTGGGGAAATGGGTCAGAGGAAAATTGGGTTTGGGTGAAGTTTGGGGTCAGAGGATGAAAAGTTTGGGGGTTGTTTGGGGGTTGTTTGGGGTTGAAATTGGTTTTTTGAGTGAATTTTGGGCTTTAATTTGTTTTGTTATTGAATTTTTGGGTGTTTTGGGCTTGAAATTGGTTTATTTGAGTTAGTTTTAGGTTTTTGATGAAGTTTTGGGAGTTTTGGGATAATACCCAAATTGGGTTGGAATTTTTGAAATGTCAAATGTGATGAATATTGAGTTTTGTAGGGACTGGGAAGATATCCAAAATTTTCCAAACTTTCCAGCCCATAATTCACCATGAAATAAAATTTGAACCCAAAAAGGGCTTGTGTGAATATTGGTTTTTCTAACACAAAATTTACCAGAAACAAAATTTAAAAAAAAAATGGTGAATTTTTTGCTTAATATTTGGTTTTTGGTTAATTTTTAGTTAGAAAATCCAAAATTTACCATAAAACAAAATTTGAAACCAAAGATGGGCTTTGGTGAATTTTGGATATTCTAACCCAAAATTTACCAAAAACCAAGTTTTAAAAACAAATTTTGGTGAATTTTTAAAATTAAATTTAGTGTTTGGTAAATTTTAAGTACTTTTAGAATTAAAATTGTTTTTTTCAGTAAATTTTTGGTCCTAAAATTTTTGTGACTGATTTTTTGGGCCCAAAATTGAAATGTTTTGGCCTGAAATTGGTTTGATAGTAAATGTTTGGTTAAAAATTGATTTGGTGTTAATTCTGAGCAACAAATTTGGTATTGGACCAATAAAATTTTTTTTTTAATTGATACATATAAAAAATTAATTCCATATAATAAAAATAAATTTTAAAAAATATATCAATTTTCTCTAAAAAAATTAATACCATAATTTAAAAAAAAGAATTCCAAATAAATAAATAAATGTAAAAAATAAAATCCAAAATCATTTTCTTCCCATGAGACCCCAATCAATAAATTTCCAATGCCATTCAATCAACCCCAATCGCAAATACCAACACACACCAATCAAAACAACCCAGTAAAACCCCCTAATAAAAAACCCCTTTAAAACCCCCAAAACCCCCAACACCCATAAAATCACTTACCTAAATTAAAACAGGTAGAAAAAATCAAATTTTCCAGCTTTCCTCATGGAACTCATGCCACCTTCTGCTATCTACACGTTCCAGAATCAACTTCTATTTATAGACACGTGAAGTCACCACGCATGCGCACATCACACCAAACAAAACGTCATCATCCAATTCCCACATCTTTATCAAAAAAAATACAAAAAACCGAAAACAAACCCTCAAAACACAAAAAAATAAACCAAAAATAGCTTCAGTGTCCCCATTTCCGGCAATAGCGGAAGTACTCAACAATAACTCATCCTACGCGAGAATTCACGTGAAAAAAGTGTTGAAAAGATGAAAATAAGTCGTAAATAGACTTCTTTCACCCCATTTTCCTCAATTTTTTGACTTTTTGTGCCATTTCTAAGTGAAATTTGACAGATTTCTTTGAATTTTATTGTAAATTTGGTGGAAATATTATAAAGATTCGATGGATGACGTAAGCAAGCAGCCATTTTTGTTGTTACCATTCTATCATCCATGCAGATTACTGCTCAGTAATCCCTTGAGTTCGATTACTACTGTTGTTGGAGCTGTGGGATTGGGAATGTGTTGTTATGCAGCAACGCGCATAATGGTTGATTATGAAATTCGAAGTGCAGCTGATATGTTGGATTGATTTATTGGATGTTTTTTGGACTTTGGAGGTGGAAAAAGGGGTGGGTATAGTTGGTTTAAGTGATTTATTGACTTGTTTTTGTATCTTTTCATGGTTATTTGACTTTTTGATGTGTTTTACAGGGTTGGAAATGATATTTTGGTGTTTTGAAATGAAGAAAATGTGGATTTTTATGATTTTAAATCATTTTATGATATTTTTCTTATGGAATTTAAATTTGTATTGTAAAATCTCTAATAAATAGTTATTAATTAATTTTATTTGTGTTTGTTTCGAGCGAAAAATCTGTTTGCGACGGATGGAAATTTTTTTAAATTTATTTTTGTCGTTAAAAATTAAGAAAAAATTGTGGAAAATTTATAAAAATGTTAGAAAAGTATATAAAACAGTACAATAAATCTAGAAAGAGAAGAAAAAAGCAAAAAAAAAAGTGTGTCAGGAGTGGGATTTGAACCCACGCCCACATTCGTAGACCAGAATTCACAGTCTCGTGATATCACGAGAAACTCTCGCTTGAGTCTGGCGCCTTAGACCGCTCGGCCATCCTGACGATGTATACAAACCTTCAATTTAACCTATATAAACTTTATTTTACACGAAAAACACAATCTAGGCACATAATAAACGCCAAAATTACTCAGAAATTGCACAAACTTCAAAATTTAACCATCAGAAACCGAACAAAACACTCGCAGTTGTCCCGGTTACATCATTGTATCTAAAAATACCGAAATCCCTCACCTTGAACCAAACCGCTCTGGTTAATTTTAACTTTTAATTCGAATGGATAAACCGATAAATCTTCATTTAAACCCCAATAAATCCAAATTAAATTCACTTTGAAGTCAAAATAAACGAGATTACCCTTCAAAAAGCCAAAACCAAAACTCACCCGCATCTATTTATCCTACCAAACCGCCCGGTCTCGAAATAAGGCGCGAAAAACGAAATAACCATGACAACGGAAGTAACAAAGTTTGTTAGAATAGCAAAACGACGCGGATTTACGGGCTAACGCTGCGTTCACGAGTAAAAACGTTAAAATTGATAAAATAACGACGAAACTTTATTTAATAACCGAATTATAGGGATCTATGGCGTCGAAACGAACCCAGGACGAGTGGACGAAGAAAATAATCGGACCGGTTGCTGACAATATGGAATCGGGCGTAACGACCGTGAACGCAAGTGATTTTAAGCGTAAAAAAAGCAAATCGAAGATCCCACAGGTGCCGATTGCGAGAAAAAACGTTCCAAGAACCGTCTTGAAGCTCCAGGGTCAGAATATGAAGGAAAATGACACCGGAATCAGTCGAAAAATTGGAATTTTAGATGGGAATGTGCGAGGAAACAATGTTGGATTTGTTAAACTACCTTTTTTGGGTATTTTGGAATGTTTTTAATATGATTTTATTGATTTTTGGGTATTAAGTGTGATTTTTTTTTGTTTTTACTTAGATGTTTGTGCCAAAAATCGAAATATTGCAAAAGGAGGTCTGATTTTGAATTGTCAACCGGCTGTGGTTTTAATCAACATGACGAAGGTTGTTTTATGATGTCTTTTATTTGAAAATTTGTGAAAGAATGGGTTTTGGGTGGTTTTTGATGATTTTTCACTTTCCATTTCACTTGTTGAATGGGGAATTCGCATTCTAGTTCACTTGTGAATGGATTGTCGTGATGTCGTCAACTCTTCCACTGTAAAGGCCAATGCAGTAATGTTGAACAGCAACTCGTTTGTTCAAACCAGTTTGTAATACATTTGAATCTAAAGAAAATTCTTGGGAATCCTTTGGAATCTCAAGAAAATTCAAGCGAATCTCGAGAAAATACAAGAAAATCTCGAGAAAAGCTAAGTCAAACTCGAGAAGTCATTTAAATCTCAAGAGTATTCGTGTGAATCATTTGAATCTGATGAAATTTCAAGAGAATCTCGAGAATATCAACAGAAACTCGAGAAAATCCATGAAAATCTCGAGAAAAGTCAAGAGAAACTCGAGAAGTCATGTGAATCTCAAGAGAAATCAAGAGAAATCTCAAGAAAGTTCAAGAGAATCTCATGAAAATCCAAGAGAATCTCGAGAAATTCATGAGAACCTCGAAAAATCATGTAAATCTCAAGAGAATTCGTGTGAATCATTTGAATCTCATAAAATTTCAAGAGAATCTCGAGAAAATCCAAGAAAATCTCGAAAAAATCCAACAGAAACTCGAGAAAATTCAAGAGAGACTCAAGAAGTCACGTGAATCTCAAGAGAATCCAAGAAAATCTCATAAAAATCCAACAAAATTCACACCTCATTCGAATGAGTTTGAAAACCTTTAACGAGTTGTTACTCAACATCATTACATTGGCCTTTACAAGACTCCGTAATTTCCAGTTCACTTATGAATTTCCCCCGAAAATCCCAGTTCACTTGTCAATGCCTCATTTATTATTTATTATTTATATTCTTATCCTCCCTTCCCAACCTCAGACCGACGAACTAACCCTTCACTCATGCGCTCAAAAATACATCAACAACATCAACCCGGATCCGGACTATTACAACATCGAAAATGGAAGAAAAATTTACTTCATGACGAAACAATGCAGCAAACAAATCCACCCGACGCAAAACGAAAGCGGAGGCGGAGGCGGAGGCGGAATCCGTGGGAAGCGAAAGAGAAAATCCTACGACAACATCGACTGCTACGTCAATAAACACAGTCGCGAAATGGAAGGCCCCGAAAGACCCGAATGCCCCTTACCAGAAGGTAAATGTAATTTTCCCATTATACATACTGCATCTTGTGACGTCATTATTCGCAATTCTAGGAACGAAATTGACGAAACCGTCGACGAAACTCGTCGAGTTGGTGGCGCGAGTGATTTTTTATTCGCCCAATAAGATGTTGCAGGTTCAACAAGTTTATGTTGCTTTGCAGTAAGTTGTGTTGATGTGACCGGTTACTCGGATGTTGATTTTTAGATAGGTTTTTATTTATTTATTTATTTATTTTATTTGTTTTTTGTAGGAACCGGTTTCCGTATTTTAGATTCATGGATAAGACTGCCATCGGTAGTTGGAAGGTGTGTGTGTTAGTTTTCTTTTTCCTGTGTGTAAATGTTGGAAGTTAAAAATCAGCACCAGAGGTCTTTTGGAGTTTGGATCAATTTTGGGAATTGGTTGAGCGAATTGGTGGTGCCAAATGCCGATATATCGATATAGCGGTGAAAAATAAAATATCGATAAATCGATACATTTGTGAAAAATGAAATATCGGTAAATATCGTTGATGTTATCGATATATTTGAAAAATATCGAATATTGCTGATTCGATGATATCGATATATCAATGAAAATATAAAATATCGATATACATCGCAGAATCGGTTAATCCAAACAAAGATAGTTTTTTACGCAGATTTTGTAGATTTTTCAAATCATAAACCACATTTTCAATAATATCGGCCTCCTGTCTTAAAAATCCGTCAACGGCCTCAACTCAAATCACCACTAGACTCGGGGAGACCGACATTCTCGAAAATCTCGTCGACGGCCTCTAAAAATCCCTGAAAATCTCTTAAAATCCTAAAAATCTTTTAAAATCCTAAAAATCTTTTAAAATCTCAAATCCCACTAATTTTAAGAAATCCTAACAAATCCTTAGAAATCCCAATAAATCTCAAATCTTCAAAAATCTTGTAAATCTTGAGTCAAAATCCAACCCTATTTAAGATTTCAAAAATCCCAAAAAATCTTTACAAATCCCAAAAATCTTTATAAATCTTTCAAAATCTTTACAAAATCCCAAATCTCATTTAAAAAATCAGATTTTAAAATCTCGTCGACAAATTTTCCCATTGTCGGTCCCCTCGACTAGACTGTAGTGCGGGAAGAATTATGACGTCACAAGTCCAAAACATCCACTGACCCAACAGTACTTTATTTACATATAATTTACTATTTTAGTTCATTTTCACTTTTCCAGAGTTCGATCCGTCACGCTTTGTATCAAAAATGGTTCTTCAAAGTGAAAATAGTGACCGGATTTAACGTCGAGAGCAAAGGCGGCTATTGGGCATTGAACACTGCGAATTCCCCAAGAGAATGGGAAATGCCCGGACAACAACAACACCAGCAATTGGTAACTAAGACCTCCACCGCAACCTCAACCAATGACAATAGTGCATTACCAGAACGGATGGAAAAGGAAACGAGTGACAAAGAAAAGCCGGAAGTAACTTATAATAATCAGCATGAGGTACTTTCGTGAGAAAATGTGAACTGTGATGGACGACGATTGTGTTTTAGGGAATGAGTGATGACGTCACTGAAGATGTAACGGCGATAGATCTCAGCATGAAGAGGGATTCGAACAAAAATAAAGAAAAAATGAGGACGGAAATTCCCTTGAAAGCAAAACCCATCAGTCAGCGCATAGAGTCAACTACGCGCAAAGCTAAGCGCAGATTGGATATGTCCGGTGGAGTAAAAGGTAAATGCAACTGACAAGATGGATTGTGGGTAAAATGCAATGCAAGAAGAATTGCTTGTGTAAAAATTATAAAAAACCACTTATGATTGAATGGATTGGCTTTTAACTATGACTTCTGCCATATGAATTGACTTTTGCCATTAGAGGTCTTCATAAATGAATCGATTTTGCGAGTTTTTGATTGATAAAGACATACGTGACCTCTCGAAAGAGTCATAACAAAAGACTAAATTACACAAAAGTTAAAC
>JAQFZO010000242.1:0-30480 GCA_034695885.1 Geophilus flavus
TACGACTCCTCCATTTCTTATAAAAATTTTTTTTTTAATTTTTTTTTTTGTTGGAGTCAGACAGATTGAACCTGTACGACTCCTCCATGTTTTTTTTTAAATTTTGAATAGTTAGCGTCAGACAGATTGAACCTGTTCGACTCGTCTGCGCATTTTATATTTTTTTAAATTTTATGTCAAACTGAGGTACTCTCGTGAGTTTTTCGCTTTAAACGCATTCAATATTGAGCGTAGAATCAACCGGGACTCACAATTTCCTCAAAAAAATTTCCATTAGAGACACGATCAGTCAAAAAAAGACTTCAAAACAATTATTCAAAATAAATTATAAAATTTTACAAAAACAAACTCGTAAACACTAATTAATCTCCGTTTAATTTGGCACAAATGCGCTCATTAATTAACATAACCTCGACATTAAGTATGTTATTAATAAAAGACCACATTTTTTACCCCTTCCTTTCATAATTCCCTCAGTGTCATAGCACAGCCCACTCAATTTATAATTTTCTATATTTTTTTATTATATACAAAACATTATAAATAAGTAGAGACACGATCCCACAATGGCGATGAGGAAAACCGCAGACCAACTCCACCCAAACGAGTCGCTCGTTGCCAAGCTACGGATAAAACCTTTCAATGACTCGTGTTGTGTATATACAAGAACAAATATATGTAATAAATAATAATTTCGTTCATGACTGCAACAATAAATGCAACAAACGTGCACACTGCACAGGTTTTGTTGTTGTCGCTTTAGCTATAAATTATAACAAACGTGTATTATAGCCTATAATGCACATGTTTGGCAACTATATGATGCGATTGTTTGTGTACGAATGGCAACTTTCAGGGGGTGAAGTTCATTTTTTGAATTTTATGCCTTTTACTATTTATTGCATTTGCATGCAGCAGGAAATGGTTGTCAATTTGCCATATTATCAATCAATTGGAATTTATTTGTATCCTCATTCCCTCATTGGAGTGTGGTGTAGCGTACCGAATAAAAAAGCCGAAAATGGATGTACTGTATATATTTTATCCTCGTCGCTTTCTGTTGCTTTTGCTTTTGACAGATGTTTATATGGAACGCTTATAATAAGGAAATGGTGTTACAGGTGGTGAGGAGAAAATGTAATGCGAAAGTTTTGGGGGGTGGATCAGAGTTTTTCATTTTTAGATGTAAATTCTATTAAAAATACATTTAGTAAAGTTTAAGGTTATTATTTAAAAGTAAATAATTGTTTAAGAAAATAATAATTTCATCGTCATATTATTGTTGATTTTTTATTTTCATGAAGATAAGAGGATTTTTTCATTGTTAAGTACAATGCATTGTTTAAGAACGAAAACAATAATTAATTTAAAGAATATAAATCAATTGTTTAGTTTACAACAAAACATCTGAAATCAGCTGTTTCAGGGATGAACAATTATTATCATTTGTACTGTACTTACTTGTTAGTTTTCTAAGCAAGAAATTGTCATTTCTGCAACAAAAATTATAATTACTTAAATTTGGTCTTCATGTTCCATATTGATTATGGTTTCACATTTCAACCATCCATGTTTAGCCACATCTGACATAATATAATCATAGAAATGCATTTAGTGCTTTAGCAACAATAATCATTAGGAAATAAAACCCTTTCATTTTTCCCAATATTCTCCTTAATGTGTTTGTGCTGACCCCATGTGCATAGCAGTAAAAATAATTTTTCATTTGCATTTTAATCCTGCAATGCATCATTCTCACAATGCACAAAATGAAAAATTCTATGGTAGCACGCAATATTTTCCACATTTTTCTTGTTTATTATGAACAAAATTTGATTAGTAATCAGATAAGTCTTGCGCGGCGACTTCGCAGTTACAGCTTTCCCATAATCAATAAATTTGTAATTAACATTTTTAAATTCTCTAAATTAAATTTTTAAACAGTGAACTTACAGTCCCTTATCTATATACAATATAATCTGAATCAAAATACAATTGGTAGGAAAACATTTGCTGCCTCTTCAAACACAGATGGGAGCACAATTAAGATGGGCCTTTTCGGGACTGTGCAAAGCCCCCAGACAACAAACAGTGATATCATTAAAGTTATAATAGTTCCAACTATAAGTTGTATGATAAAATAGAACATTAACCTTGCTATTTGGAAACCTTTATTTTCCACATTTTTTTAAAGATAATTAACATAAACTACAGTCTTTGGTGATCAAAACTGGTGATTAATGCTACAAGATATTGCGGTAAGATTGGGGGTAATAGGGTTAGCCAATTTTATGATTAAGGATTACTACACTAGGTAAATGACTTGACTAAAGTTTGTTTGCAAGGGTAATGGAAGAGGATGGGATTATAGCCAAAAGATACTGTGGTAAGATTAAGTGATGAGGTTAACCAATTCAAAATTAAGGATTATTCTATATAGTATATGCAGTACTGAAATTAAATTGCTCATTTTATGGGTAAATGACACAGTGCACTTAGCTTGTTTACTAGGTTAGGAAGGTGGAGTGGGGCATGATGGGATTGATTGTGCTTAACCACAGAGACCATTGCATGATTATTGATCTCTATCACATAAATAATGTATGACTAATGGCATAATTACATTGAGAAAATTTTAATTGTTTATGCAGTAAGGATGGTTTTGTAAATTTAATAAGTTTCTGTTGAACTATTTATCATTGTAGTTTTGGATAACAATGTACGGTATGTTGAAATGATTTTCAATACTTCGATTGCTTTGATTGTCATAAAATAACAATTGAATTCTAAGAATGAACAGCTGTTAAAATGTATGATCTGTGATTATGCAATGTGACAACGCAACAAAGTGACTGATAACTCGATAAGCAAATAAATCTGCCAACAATTGTGCGTAGGATAAATATGATTTTGTAAGAATAAAGTTATTTTCAACAATATCAAATAATGTCATATGTAGATGTGTTCAATGTTGAACACACCTACATATATTATTGAATTAGGACAAATCATTTTAGCTTTGTATTATTTGAGATTTATTAGAGATTGTTGTTTACAGCTAGAAAATGCAGATGTTTTTGTTATGAGAAAGTCGACAAGTTTTAAATTGCTTCAAAATTAAATACAAATATTTAATAATCTTATAGCATCTAGGCAACAAACCGCCTACTTGAAGCTTTACTAAACTTAAAAATTCTTAAAAATTGTGTAAACATTTTAACCTTTATGCAGCAATTTTCATAAGTTTTTCATAAGAGTTGTAATTATCTTAATTAAAAATGTAAAGTATCCTGTGTTACTGCTATAGATGAAAGGGAGTTATAGTAGGCTATATTCCTAACAGGATTATACTACAGGAGTAAACTTTCCCTAGTGCCCTTCTATAGCAAACAGTGGCCCATCAGTTAGTTGCAGTCTATTTACGAGGATTCTAATGCTGTATGTTTAATATTGTTAGTTGTAGTAATAATTGCTCACTCTTGTGGTCCTTATGATTTGTCTCTGATGGCAGCAGCAGTCAAAGAGATGCACAGCATGAAAAATTATCCCAAACTGATTTACTAAATATTTGTAATAAGTTACAATAGATGTGTGTTGTATATGAAAGCGCATCTTTGTTGACTCTAGCTAGCTTTGTTGCATATGCCTCTAGATAAAACTCTTGTAAATAAACTTTCATTCATTCATTCATTCATTCATTGTCTCTTCCTTACCACTCTACTCATCACAACAATGTACTATCTCGTTTCCACAGCATGCAAAGGCTCTGTTGAGTTTAAATAATGATTTATGATAAATGCCAATAGATGGCTTTAACCTAATAAATAAATAAATAAATAAATAACAATACAATAACTTAAACCTACAATCATTATGTTAAACCTTAAGCAATGTTTTCTTTAGTAGCCACAACATCCTGCGAAAAATCCCTCCATAAACCCACTTTCAAAACTGCTGATGCTACAGCCAGAGGATCTTAAGATTCCAACTTCTCTATTGGAATCCTGTCAGGCATCATCCAAACTGCATTTACCAATTGAATTCATGTAATCGAATTCCTATAACTGCTCAGATATGGATCTCAATTGACAACTGAAAAGACATACTGTATCTAAAAAAAGCAATAAAAACTCTTCTTTCTGCATGTCAAAACTCATGAAATACTATCCGACAATACAAATGGTCAACATGAAACTGCAAACAAAACCAACCTATACCTTGACAAGACTATAATTTATTAAACTTTCCTTGCAAGTTTAGTAAACAAGTTTAACATTACAAACAAAGATGTAGGATATAAACAAGGACTATAACCTTACACCACAATATTCCTACTACAAATTCTTGACCTTTAACTTTAACTTTATTTACAACCCATCTGATAATAGTAACCCCAGTTTGATTCAGTATTTTCACGACATCAGTGTGTGTCTAGATAAAAAAAAGTGGACACAAACCATGTGTTGCCTGCGCATAAATCGACTTGTAATGTATATAGACTTATTTACAACTGTTTAACGTGCTTGCAATTGGAGCCAAGTGAGTTGGAAATATACAGTAACCTTTTGATGCAATATGGTTAATAATCTTGTAGTAATAAAATAGAGTTATTAGAATAATAAAAGTGATTATGGTTGGTAGTCTATTTATAATTGGCTATTATGTAGTTCTTATTACAATGATAATTTGTTTTGATTTGAATTTAATTTTTCTAGTTTCATCTGGTTTCGTTATATAATGAATTTTGATGTTTTCCAAGAAATTTCCAGTAATTTAACAAGCAATGGTTAAATTTGAATAGTTTATTTCTAAATTTGGATGAAATAGAACAATAATATCTCAATTTCCAAAAATTTTGCCCATTTTCTGATGTTTTTCCAAGAGAAAATTTAAATAAATTTTTGCAAAACAACAACATACGATATCAAGTCCAGTTACAACTCGTCAACACCTTATCACTACACCCATCAGTGTACTCACTCACTCACTCACTCATTCATTCACTCACTGAATTGGGAAAGAAATAAAAACTGTTTTTCATTCATATTAACAAGTCATGCATCCATGCAAAAAATTGCACTTCAAATCATCCCCATCCCTTCTTTGAAAATACACAATTGGAATCAATTCAACTGCCAATTTGGGGCTCGCGTGAGGAGCCATCATCCCCCCCCCCCTTCCCACACACACACACACACCACCAAACCACAAATAAAAAAGAAGAAAGAAAAAAAAATCTCTTTCCAACAACTGGGTGCCATGGAGACACACTCACGGCTGTGTACATTAGATACCTCTATCTCCGAATGTCAGAACGATATGGTGCTCGACAAAGGCGGGATTTTAGTAAAGCCAATTTTCATTAAAGGACATCATGAGAAAAGCCTTAAAAGACAAATTGCAAAGACAATCGTATAAATAGAGACTTTGCATTTTCTCGTATGAGAAATTTATCACACGAAATGTTATAAAATTACGAATTATTTTAAAATATTTAGTAAATCTCGTACAGGATTTTTAAACTTCTGTCGTCGTATGTTTTTTTGTATCGATTTTGATATTACGCATGCGCACCAACAGCTGAACGTACAAATCACGCTGCCATTTTGTCTGCCGCTTCTAGCGTGATTTCCATTTTTCCAAGAGGGGAAGGGAGGGTTGGAAAATTTTCCAAAAGTTGGGAGGGGGGAATGTACCTCAAATCCGAAAATTTGTCGATGTATAAAATTCCCTGATCCACTATATGATTTTGAACAATTTTTAATGATTTTGTGATGAATCATCACAAAATCATTAAAAATTCTCAAAAAACTTCAAAATCTTCACAATATCGCAAAACATTATCACTGATGATGTTTTCCGATTTTGTGAAGATTTTGAACGAGTTTGTGAGGATTTGAAAGATTTTTTTTTTGAAGATTATTGAAAATTTTTTAAATAAATAAAAGAACAGTCTTGGACGACCTGTTGATTTTTTTGTTGTTGTAAATTTCATGACATTTCGCAACCTGTCACACGAGAATTTTATTACGAAACTTCAAAAAATGTAATTTTATTTACTTTTTCGTCTCTAATGAAAAACAACAAAATTCATCATCAAAGACAAAGTTGAAACTGCCACTTTCAGTCTTTCTCCCTTCATATCTTTTTATTTTGACGGGCCTGAAGAACTTTTGCCAATAATTCACCTCTGGGCGAGTAAACAAGTTTTTGAAAGTTTTTGAAATTTCTCTCTAGAAAACTCTCTAATGAAAAATTACAAAATTCATTTCATCAAAGACAATGGTTGAAAACTTTTTATATTTTCCTCCTGTCATATCTTTTATTTGAAGGGCCGGATGAACTTTAGCCAATAATTCACCTCTGGGTGAGTAAACAAGTCCATCATGATGGCAAGTCCATGCAATCAATCGACTGAAACTTCATCCACACGACCCTGAATCTGTTTAAGCCCTTAATTTTCTTATATCAGTGTCCCCAATTTCGACCTACTCTTATCAGAAGGGGTTTCTAAATTAAAAGACACTAGAACAGGGTTCCTTGACCACTCTTTCGACCCGATAATGACATTTATGAGGGCCTTAAATGAAGACAAGACGCACAAAAAGTTGGGCGCCAGCTGTTGGCGGTGGCGGAAATGAGCGCCAGATTGCGTGCGACATTATTGGTGAAATCCCAGAGGACAAAGTTTTCCTCTATTTGCGATCAATTGTGTTATGATGAAAAACATATTTTAACTTTTAAGGAAAGAATTCTATTATCTGATGCGCAATTAGTCGCATTTTTCAATAAAATGTTTTTTATTTTTTAAATTTTTGATTTTTTGAATTTTTTTCTGTTAAATTTTTTAATTCTTTTTGTTTGTCGATTCGATTAGGTTTTCTATTACAAAGATTTCACTGGGTTATCGACCTGAATTTGAGGGTGGAGTTAGTTAGGAATCGATGGTAAGGTGGGGAAAGATGACATTTACAATAAGAGTTGGTTTTATCTCATTGCCACCAGGGGATTGCATTTTTTTATTCCTCTCACTTTTTTAAATTATAAATTTATGGTTTTTTATAATTCATTTTTTAATTCATCCTTTTTGTTTCCACCTGAAGAGTGATGAACTTTCCCATTATGAATAAAATACAAGAGAGAAATTAATTACTCCTGTCTTAATTCTATACTATACCATAGAGATTTGTTGTTTTGTTTATTTGTGGTCATCACTTGAGGTAACATTAATCATTTAATTATATACAACTGAGTGGAAATTTACACATGCATGGTCTGGTAAGAAGCAGAGGCATCAATCACCAATTTGAATTGGGTATAGAAAAGATAAATATCAACAGGGATTTGGCAACATGAAATAACTCAAATCAACATAAAGCAATTTTGAAGTGCAATTGCAAGTAATTGATTTATGAATTATTTCTTATCATTAAAAATTAAAAAAAACATTTTAACTCATGCAAAACACAAAAAACCTGTCAAACCTGGCAAATGAGTTTTTTTTTAGAGAGGAGAGGGGTGTAATTACACACAAGTTACAAGTTACACACACTTGGATTGACTAAAAACTAATCCATCAGCAAAGTTTTATATTTAAACTAAGTATCCACTTAAAAACTCACTTTTGGTTGTTGTGTGGAAGTCTCCGTAGTTAAAAAAGATTTATTATGCACCACTTGCTTTGTAATAAAATACAAAAACACTATACTGTACCACGCATTACCCTAACCATAAATAAATGTAAGACACAGGTGCAGGCCTTTTGTTTTTCAAAAATTGATTTCAACACTTTTTACACTGTTTTTCCCAAATAATAAATTTAAAAAAAACTCAAAAAATTTAAAATAAGAATATGTAACTCAATTTTATATAATTATACATGATTTTATATTTTAAAAAAATAAAAAATTTTATAAATTGAAAAAAAATTTATAAAAAAGTTTAAAAATTGTGAAAAAAATACAAGGAAAAAAGATTTCTTTTACCTGAGTAGATAATGGATGCGCTTACAAGCCAGAATAGGTGGGTGGGGGCTGTCATGGTTCCATGAAAAAGATGTTGGGAGCGCGCCAACGTTCTCGGACTGCACGACTAGAAGTACTGGAGCTAAACTGTATCTGCAACTGATGAGGCGCACGCGATAGTGTAAGCGAATTGACGTCACTCTCGACAGTGGCGCCTCTTCCGGCAGTCGAGTCAATTCAGGTGGCCGATATTCAGGTAAAGTACAGAGCAGAGGGGAGTGTGAGTGAGTGGATAAAGGTCACTGGTGCTGTTAAGTAAAATTTTATGGACTGAAACAGGATGGATCAACCGGAAAAAAGTGGAGGAAAAAAAATCAATAAAAATTTTTTTAAAAATTATGATGAATTGACAATTTTTTTTTCTTTTTTTAGCGAGAAAATCGGCGGAAAAAGTTCCGTATGACGTCTGTTTTAAACATTAAAACATTAAAATGTCATTTATGTGAAATGAATATACCGGTGCGTGAAAGGAAATTAATTAAAAATTTTGTTAGTTTGAAGACAAACATTATTGATAACAGTTTGACTTTACGCTTGATTCATTAGATTAGTTTTACGCAAAATTGCGTCATTGTGTGCTCATAAAAGAACATTTATCTGCGATAAACACTAGGCTGTAGTGTAGAAACGTATTTTCTATGCAAATATTGAGTGTTTAACTAGAAACTGTAACTTTTGACTGATAAACAGGAAGTTAAAATTGCACATCCGAGCGTTTGTTACTAATTATAAAGTAGAATTAAATATGAATATGAATATGACAAAAAGATTAATGTCAGATGAAGCAGGATATATCGTTTTAGACATATAAAAACAGTTGCCATGGAAATCGAATTAAAAAAAGACTTTTTAGAAGCGATTTAAGGATGAACGACTTATTCCTTCCTGCTTTTTCTCATTGACAAAACGATTCTTTGGTTAAAAATATGGATATAAACTAACAGGATGGACGATGGAACATCAGTTGCTCGACAAGTGATTAGTTATCGTTTGGTATAATGACTTTTAATTAAAAATAGAACAGGAAATCCCAACTCCCATCAATGATCAACAGTTCAACACTCGAAATATAATTAAAAAGCATTAAGTAATCAATAAACACAAAATTACTCGGAAAAACAGCGATAAGTTTGATAGAAACAACAAAACCATGGTGATTTATTCACGATTATGACAAATTATCGGGTTAAAAGACCCGGATTAGTTTATTTTTAACCGTTTTTACCTTTCAGTGTAGGTGAGATTTTCGTAGAACTGCATCGATTCGGTAATTTTTGGTTTACTCTGTAGATGTGGGAACACGTCATCTCATCTCGTGGAGTAATTGCAGTGAGTGGGAGTTAGTCAAAAATAAAATGGAGGCGATTTCTTTTATCTTATGGTTTTTACGTGCTGTTTGGTCAACTTTAAGAGATTTGGCCACAATCCAAGTGACACTTTTCTCTCGTAGGATGAAAACTTCTTGGAACAAGTGTCTGTTTTCTGCACACACTTGGGAAAAATGAATTTTGAAAAGCGGCCCCTGGACGCACTTCACTACAGTGCAGTGCTCATCATCAGCGAAAGATACGGAATTTGATTTGACGTTTCGTTGAGTTAATTAAAAGCTCTAATTAAGGGGTCATTTATATAGGCAGTGAAAATAAAGGAACTCGAGATCTGCTGAGAATGGATTTTGCCCTTAAGGCAATTGAAAATTTAGTAGAAAAAAAAGTAAGAAGGAAAAAAAATTTTACGCTTTACTTACCTCAGACAAAAATTATTTTACGGGGAAATTTTTTTTTTTTTTTTTTTTTTGAATTTCTGAAAAATTGTAAAAACTGATATTCAGTGATAAATTTAACTTTTAATTCGCCCCTTGTGCGTAATTGACTATAATTTCAGATTTCAAAACACGTTTTTTGACGTCAACTCAACATTAACAAAATAGGGAAATAATACATTTTAACTATTTTTTCTTTCTATATTTATTTATTTCATGCAAAATTACAAAAAATATTATTAGATATACAATTTGTGTAGAAAAATATAAAATTAATTATTATAATACAAAAATTTACATATTTAGTACGGTAATGAAAAATTTTAATACCCGCCATGATGCCCACCGTGCACGTGATGTTTTCCATGATGATCGTGCGATTTATGATAATCTCCGACATCGTGATGTTTCCCGGAATGATCGTGATGTTTGTGATGAGATCCCTTATTTCCCTTGTGTCCCGTGTGTTTATCGTGATGCCCGTCATGATGCTTCTCGTCCTTATCGTCGTTATCGTGATATTTCTTTGATTGATGATCGTCCCAATACTTGTCGTACTGCTCATACTCTTCTTTGTGATGTACCTTCCTGTACCCGTCCTTTTTGTGTCCCTTATCGTGATGCCCCTTGTTGCCGTGATGGGAATGTTTGTGTCCTTTGTGTCCGTAGTGGTCCGTACCGTATTTCTTCCAATAATCGTCGTGATCGCCGTAATGTTTGCTCATTTTACCGTTATCTCCGTGACTGCCGTGTTTGGAGTGATGTCCTTTGCTGCCGTGATGATGATCGTAGTGATGTCCACCACCGTGGCCGTGGTGACCGGTCGCCGCTGCCATCAGGTCGAATGTGGGGTGATGCATTTTGTGTTTGTAACCGTGAGGCTCTGGTTCGGACCAGGAGACATGGATTAACGTGAGGATGATGGCCGGCGTTAGGACTAAACTCTGGAATTTTTAGGAAATTGGAAAATAAATTGAAAAATTGGAAAAATAAATTGAAAGACTGAAAAATTAATGAAAAATCTGAATTTTTGGAAAATTGGAAAATTAATTGAAAAATATTCAAATATGAATAATTTGGATTGTTAAATGATTAAGTTTTAATTTAAAAGCAATTTAAACTGATTAAAATGTAACTATATAGATGCAGTTAATTAAAAGTGAATGCGATTAAAATTAAATCTTCTCCTTACCAATTTCATTTTCTCGTTATTTCTCTTATCTTCTAATCCTGTGACTTTTGCTTTGAAGCTTTGAGCTTTTATGATTTCAACTTGTAACTACCTAGTGCTTTTATACGTTTAGATTGGCCTACATATTTTCTTTTAGTTTGAAATCAGCCATGCATCACACTAGTCGGACAGATGTGTTTTCTCGAATGAAATCAAGAACGTCACGTCAACTTAGAAACGTGTGTTTACTTTTTTCCCAACAAAAAATAGTTTGTGGAAAGACACAAGTGTGTTGTCCTCGAGTCCAATCAACTTTTAAGTCAAAAGAAAGTCGAATCAAAGGGTCATAAATGTCACTTTTGCTGTGTGAAAACTGAAAAGTAAAAAAAAATTAAATTTTGCTTACCTCACAACTCGATTTAATTGAAATCAATTTCAAATTTTCATTTTCTCATTGATTTGAAGGAAGAAAATTGGATGAAAAAAATGGTGTCACATTTAATTTCACTTTGACACAGTTTTTCGGAGGTTTTGTGTTACCACAAGCACCTTTCGCCTTGAATTTAATTTATTGGAGAAAAAAAATAGAATTGAATTACTTACTGTATGTACAGTATGTGAATTTTAAATCAATTTGTTTATTTTAAGTTATGCCAAATGCAAACCCACGCGTGTACATGCAGAAAAGCTAACAACAGGCGGAGTTTTGACTTAATGAATCGAGTTTATGATTAAGTTTAATGGATTTGTGTGTGATATGTCTGGTGGAAAATGAGAAAATTTGTCTGAATTGAATGAATAATAAACCACTGAGGGTCTGCGACTTGACTGCTTGGTGATTTTCAAAAGGCAAACGACATTTAAATGTGATTTTGAGTTGAGTTTAAAAAATATATGGATTCGACCCATTCAAATCAAATTATGCAATTGTCTGGCCATCAACTTTATAGAAATTAATCAAATAAAAACATAGAAATGCAAATTACTTTAATTTTAATTTTTATAATTTTTTAACATTTTTAAAAACATTTTTCTAAAATATATTTAAAAAAGAAAGAATAAATTATTGCATGAACGACTTTCCTCCCCAATAATTTCATAAACCGTTTCAAAATTTAAAAATGGAAAGCCAGAAAGTCGAATTTCCATGCTCGGCTAGCGCCATCTGTCCTCAGAGACGAACATTGTACTCTTTTTTATACACATCAGAAGTTCAACATCCCACCAGTCAACGAACTAAAACACTTTTCTCTCTTTTGCAAAGTAAAAAAACAAAACATTTAAATTCCGTTCTCTTTTATTGACATCTAACATTTACATTTTTTTTCTACCAAAAAACAGAAATACAAATAAATTAAAATTCGCCCACAAAAATAAATTAATTCTAATGGTGATGTCCATGATGACCATGGTCGTGATGTCCATGATCGTGATGTCCACCATGATGTCCATGTCCGCCATGCTCGTGTTCATGGTGACCTCCTCCGTGTTCCCATTCGCCGTGATCGTGATGACCACCGTGACCATGATGCTTCTTGTGATGACCACCCTTGTGTCCGTGGTGATCATGATGATCCTCATGATGTCCGTGATGGTGTCCACCATGCTCGTGATGTTTGTCGTGGTGATCGTGATGTTTCTTGTGATCCCAATGCTTGTGATCCCCGCCTTCCTCTTTCTTGCTGTACCATTTCTTCCATCCGTCATTGTGATGACCGTGGTCATGGTATCCCTTATGTCCGTGATGGTCGTGATGTTTTCCGTGATGTCCGTGCTCGTCGTGACCGTGTCCACCGTGGTGTTCGCCGTGTCCACCATGTTCTTCGTGATGATCACCGTGATCACCGTGGTGACCTTTAAAAAAACAAGAGATTTCATTTTTACGGTATTTTTCACATTATTTTCACGTTATAACACACAAAACGTAATTTTCAAGACATTTTCACGTTATTTCTCAATTTACCGTGTTTGTGGTGATGTCCTTTATGTCCATGATGTCCTTCATGATGTTTGTGGTAATGATGATCATCGTGATGGCCAGCAGCCATCACCAAATCACCGGTGGCTGCAGCTAGGGCTTGTTCCTCTTCATCTTCGCCCTTTAGTCCATCAACGGTCAGCGAGAGAGTTCCCAGTAGAAGGAACCACAAGAAAAGGGAAGGCGCCATCTAAGAAACGAGTGGTAACAATAGTTGTAAGTATGTAATACGTCGTGAAATACTTAATGTACTCACTCCTTAGTCCAAGTACTTGTTGTTTTCGAACTCAATGCACAATGATCTTTCGACGTTTCGATGGCCTTATATACGATATGCCAGTTCCATTTTTCTCATAAGCTAAGTACTTCCGGTCTAGGCAGTGCAGCATATGACACATCGGTTTGGTCAAGCTCCATGTAATCCAGGTCGTATAGGCGACAATTTATGAGAATTGGAAGGTGAGTGTTTTTGATATTAATAGCGAAGAACAAATCGTCGGGTTTTGGATTCACTCGGTTTGTTTTGTTTTTTTTTGTCTGTTTTTTAAAGAGTTGAAGTCGATGTAAACATGAAATTGTTTTTTTTTTCATGTATTTTGTTTTTTGTATTATTGATTTTTCATTAATATTTTGTTTTCTGGGTTAGAAATATTGGATTTTATTTTTTATATTTAGTATAATTATGTAATCAAATATAATTAAAATGATCAATTTATGGAGCGCCGTTGTAATGTCTCTTTAAATTATACTGCTAAGTGTTTTTTTGAACTACAAATCCAGTTTCACTCGAGTGAAAGTGGTTTTCTGTCATTTTCTCGAAGGAAAAAAAGGTGTTAAAAATCACATAATGACAGCGGTTTATCTAACTGCGATCACGTGCTGCCATAATTCTTTTACCATTACCAGTTACTGTTAGTTACCGTTGAATAAATCATTTCCTGGAACCTTCTGAACATCACAAATCTCTCTATATTCACACATAAATATAAAAAAGCAGCTTTTTGTCTCGTAAATAAATAAAATCAGTTACATATTACTAAAAAACGCAGATATATTTGTCAATCGTCGACATCTTTATTCAAATTTCATCAGAAATTCATTTAGATACAACAAAAATAAATGTCAAAAGCAATTTTTCCGCTTGTCATCACCTTTAAGCGCCTTTTCATGGTTTCCGGTGAGCAAATGGAACAGTTTATTGCTGTCTCTGATCTCGTGTTGATTGTCTCAGGTGCTTTAGCACATAATTTACCACAGTAACTCCACCGTTGGGCGCCATTCGTGTAAATGTAACTTTTTCTTCAGCACAAAGTCATAAAAAACGCATTTATCACTCGTATAAAGGTTAAAGAAACCCGGTCGCCCGTTCCAAATTATTACGGTACGACTCTAGAGAGAAAAGAAATGAATAGACGTATAAAAATAAAAAAAAAAACATAATTAACTTTTCATTTGTAACGTGATCCGTAAAGGACATTAACCCAATTCGATTGCTTTACCCCAGTGAGTATAGCAAATCGATTTCGATCGGGGAATCGCACGTTTTTCTACAAAAGATGTTTCTCTGCCACGTGCCTTTCGACCGCTGGTTCCAGTCGGCAAAATCGGTCAGCCATATAACTCGATAGAGACCAGGTGACTGGAACGCCAATGCGTCACTAGGTGTACAAAGAGACGCTCAAAGACCCGACCAAGCGTAGACACGAGCGAAACATTGAAGAAACACAACTTTATTCCATACATTAGAAATGAAGTTTCCTACTGTAAGTCGAAAAACTCTTCCTCTTTCACTATTTTCAATCATTTTTTACATTTTCCCATATTTTACAGTTTCTTTTATTGCTGTCTTCCCTCGAACTCATCATGTGTGAAACGACTACAACTTTTCTCACATCATCATCATCATCATCGTCGACTACAGCTGATCAAACGGCACTCGAAAGTCAACTCCCATTGGTGGCTCTGACCGAGAGTACCACTTCGACATCCCAATCATCCACATCGTCATCAACAACATCCTTGACCCAGTCTCCGCCGAAAACTTCCGTGAAAAACAAAACGCGAAAACCGAGCTGTCGAATCGTTTACAAAACCATGAAAGCGCCGTCTTCAGTCACTAAACATAAGGTGACGATGGCTTGCACCGTTTGCAATTTCAAGGGTTATAAGGAAAGTTGCGTTTACACCGATAAGAAAACCGTTAAGAGTAAACAGATGACGACTCCCCTGGCTCAAGAAAGTCGTCAGAGTGTCACCATAAAGTCCTCGACCGAAGCACTGGTTGAAAAGGGAAAGAAACACTACATTCCGGTGTTCGAAACGACCGCATCGTCGACGGTCAATGCGAGGAAAATGGGGGAAGCGGGCAGTGTTTACATCCCGAGAAACGCGGAACCTGATAGTAAGGAGGAAGAAGAAGGTGGGGAAGTGTCCGAGACGCGGAGGGACGATGACGGAGACTCCGAGGACTCGAGCGGCTCGGTGGAAGAGAGTAAAGAGGAGAGTAAAGACAATCGAAAGGGCGAAAAATACGATTTTTATTCGGGAAATCCCACGAATTTCATCCCGAAAGAATATCTGGACACCGAATATGACCCGAAATACTACGAAAGCCACGATGCAGCTGCTAACGTCTACCACAAGGTTCCCGCTAACTTTCACTTCTCTCCGAAAGACCAGAGTAGCGCGGAAAGCGGGGAAGAAGACGAAGGAGCCACGAAGGAGAGCAGACAACATTCGTATCGACACACGGCTCCCACAGGCTTCGAGGAACTGACGAAGGTGTTGCCGGACGTCGATCCGATAAATGTCGATAAGGTAAAGCCACGTAAACGCCAGAAGACGATCGAGTACAACGAGGAAACAGTTTTTTCCTCCGATGACGACGAAGAAGACAACAAACAAAAGAAATCGAGCGAACCGAAACCGAGTTGGAGCGACGTGGATTCCCAAGGGGACAGTTCGGACTCGGACGATTCGTACGAATCATCACCGACGAGACATAAGGGCCACAGGGATAATAACAAGAAAAATCACGAGGACCATGGAGACTACCGTAGTGGGTACAAGCCACCATTCGATATGCCCGCTTTCGATACTAAAAACTGCAAAGTGACGTACAAAGAGTCGCACAGCGGTGGTCCCAAGATGAAATGCATGAATTGCAAGGATCAGAGCAACGCTTATTCGGAGGAATGCGGGGTTGAGTACGAGGAACCGACGAAACATCGCGAGGTTTTTTACAATAACGGCAAATACAGTCCGGTTAAAAAGCATTCGAGTCAGCGTGGTCACGGAAGTCATAAGGAGCCAGTGCATTATTATCAAAATCCTTATTATCATGCTTTCACTGGGGGTAAAAGGAGATCTGAGAGTAAGAAGAGATACGTTTATATACCTTATGAAGGGTATGTTTTACAATGATGAATTTTTAAAAAAATTTTAAATGAATAAAAAATGGGTGGGGTCATATTTTTTTTAGTAGTTTGTAGATTTGAAATTTGTTTGTTGCTTGTTGAATTATGTAGATAAATAAAGTAGAAATTGTTTTACTGTTTAATTTGTTGAATTTTCTTTTAAAAAAATGTGGTTTGAAGTTTTCTGTGATGTAGTAAATTGAAAAATGAATAAAAAGTTCCTAAAAGTAAAAATATACATTGAATGTGTTTTCTCATGATTTCAATTGAAATAAATATGAAAATCAGGATGTAAAAAGCTCGAAATAAATGTCACATTGACAATTTATAAATATAAACTCAAAATATTTCATCATTGCCATCAAAACAGATTAAATCAATAAATGAAAAAAAGAAAAACTAAAAATAAACCAGTAATATCACCCTGTCGAGTGATATTCAAATAAGTGATAAGGAAAAACTTGGTCATTACCACGTAAACAATAATTAATGTTTGTTATTTAGCACGAATTAAATTGCGTGATTTAACTCGAGTAATTTCACACGTGGGTTTAGTGATGCATTTGAATTTTCTCGCTACATTAATTCAATAAATGACAATGCGGATGTTGTTCGCAATTAGAAAAGAATAAAAATTTTCAATTTTCTTACAAACCCGAAAAAAAATTTCCAATTCAAATTAATTTCAAAATTCTCGTTATCATATTATTCATACAAAATAAAATAAAATAAACAAACCAATATTTCAGAAAACTATATAATTACTTTTCCTTTCCTTGACAGGAAAAATAATACGTACTTTGCAGTACTCAGTACTCACTGCAACTTTAAACCAAAACAACAAAATTAAGATCCTTTTTTGTCACCGCAATTGAAAACCCAAACTCAATTTCATGTAATCTATATATCCCTGAACAAAACAAACTCACAATCACAAACTCCAAATCCTTTTTGAGCTCTAACTCTAACTTCACTGCAATCCTTCACATGCAGCTCAAGAAATTTGCATTTATTATTTACATACAGTACACTGCAAACAGGAAATAAAAAAAATAATGGAATTGCCTCAAAACTCACAATTTTAAATGAAAATATAAATTTTTTATAATCGTAAAAACCTCATTGATTAATAATATTGCACGCAATAAAATTTATTTCTTTACCGTATATAAAAAAATGGATAAAAAGTAAATTAGGTAATTGAAGTTGAAAGCGTTCTGTGTTTTTCCATAAAAGAGACCAAAAAAAATATAAGAAAAAAGGAAGTGTCGGAAACATTTAGCCACGACTCATTTGAGAAATAGGAAGTGAAAAATGAATAGGGAAAAAACTAATTAAAAATCTACGATGGAGGTGACAAGCGTGGTTGTGCTCTAGTGAGAATCGGGACGAGTGATAATTCAAGCGACAAGTGCAAATGATCATATAAAAGTCACTCTTCACCACTTTAGAAACAAATCAATAGCATCTCTGGAACCATAAACAACGCACTTCCATCATTGCAACACAATAACAACATGAAGGAGGTAAGAAACCCGACTCTTCTTTCTCTTTTTTAATACCGTATAGATACAGAATAATTCATCACCACGTAATTTCCTCCGCTAATCAAAAAGAAAAGAAATTTCGCATTTTTCTTGGAAAATTAATCAATATTTTTTTTTTCATTTAAAAATTATATGAAAATTTATATGAATATAATCGAAACAATTTCCTATAATGACAAAAATAGAAATTCCATTGAAAAACGACGAAATTTCAACTTTTCTTTTTCTCCAACCACCAACATTTGCTCACCAGAGCGAGCAGGGAAACGAAATGGAGTTGAATTATTTTTTTCATTTTTCTCAAGAGATGATTGAAAATCAGTCACACATGTCACCTCAAAAAAAACATATTAATCTACTTCCTTCAAAGCGATTCTAACGATAACTTTCTACAACTACAGTTTCTTGTCGTGACTGTGGTCATTGCTCTGTCGATCATTTGCGTGACGTCGCACGAACTACAGATCCAAAAAGATGACGATGACGTCACGTCGCTGACGGAATACGGCAGTGCCACCGATCTCCAAGCATCGGCCACCCATCACGGACACGGACACGGACACGGGCACGGGCACGGGCACGGGCACGGGCACGACCACGGGCACAAACACCACAAACATCACGAACATCATCACGGTAAAAAAGGTCATCACAAAAAGAAGGGAAGTCACGGTGAGCACGGGCATCACGAGGGTCATCACGGACATCACGAAGAACACCACAAGGGACACGGACACGATAGTCACGGGCACAAGGGACACAAAGGGCAACATCATGGTCACAGGGGGCATCATGATTATGGACATAAGAAGGACGGGCACAAGAAAGTTCATCACAAGGAAGAATACGAACATTCGGATAAATATTGGGACGATTTCCGTAACGGGAAGTACCATGATACCCATCACTCGCACAAAAGTCATCATGACGGTGATCACCACAAGGAACACGGGCATCATGGGAAGAAGGGACATCACCATAAGGGGCACAAACATCACGGAGGACATCATCATGACGGAGATTATCATGAAGAACATGGCGAACATGGGTCTGAACACGGCCATCACGGCGGGGGACATGGAAAACATCATTGAGTCTGGTTTTGAGAGGAGGAGAAGGGAAATGTTATGTTATTGATTTTTTTTTTTAGTTTTTATTTGGTTTTATTAGGTTTATAAGAATTTTTTGAAGGTTTTATTATTGATGTTATACAGTACAGTGGAATTTTTGTTGTAATTGTGATTTATTAATTGATATTAAAAGAATTATAAAGATACTAAGTTGTTTCGTCATGTTTGTAGTATTTGTATTTGAGTACGAGCATGATGCCCAAATGTGAGTTAGCAGGCCGCCATATGGTGTTGTAATTCTACTAACACCCTCATTATTTATATCTTAGAACTACCAACTTACAAACAATGGCGCTTTGGGCTATTGTTTTTTGCATACTGTATGTGAAATTAAAGTGCCATGAGCGTCTGTACCAAACCAAGCATGACTGCTAATGCTATTTCCTGAACATATGCCCTTTGCTCATACTATGGTTATAGGTTGAATTAGATTAGGTTGAAATAACACACACTCTTGTAGCGCTCTTATGTTCACTCTAACAAATCCACAAGACAACTGAGCTCCAGCTCCAGATCAAACTCACAAGAAATCTTCTCCACAACCAGCAATTATCAAACAATTATCAAAATTATCATACCAACATCTTTTTTCTACATTCACACAATTATTCTGCCAGTCAACACACCCACAATTAAATCTCCCTTTTCTATTAATTTAGTTACCATTCTAATCAACACTTATAAAATCATCTTCACACACTATATACTCTGAATGTACAGTACCGTATACTCGGTTAACTTTTTTAAACAAAAATAAATAATAAATTATAATAAATAAGAAATTTATACTCATATCTTACAATTAATCAACTTCAAAATGACTTCGAGTGACGTATATACGAGTGCCACTTTTTACCTGTGATTTACGACCTAATTCTCCCATACATCTGCTGTAAAAAACAACCTCCTGCTTTATTCCGTAGAATAACTTCCACCTAATATATTAATCATAAGGAAACAAACATTCTCCTCACTATAACAGTAGTGTACACAAATCAGTTACCAAACAAAATCGTCCATTAATCTCACTGAACAACACAACAAAACCAACCTTCCCGATTTCAATTACGGTAAGTCAAAACAAATCTGTTTATCTTCATGTATACATATATATTAAACAAACTAAGATTTTATTTTTAATAACATTATTCACAAAGATACGGTTTACCCAATGACGTAATAGCAAATTTTCGAGTGTTTTTGACACGTAATTTTGATAAAGCAAGCCATAAATAAGTCACCTTTAACTAATTCCGCTCGTTTCCTAGCTGATGCAAACAGGATGTTAAACGAAACAAACCATACAATAACAAATGCATCTCTACAACCGCCTTGTCCTTCGCTACGACCGCTCGACCCGACACCCAAAATCGTTTTCCTCGTGCTCTTCAAGATCATCGTGTCGCTCAACCTTCTCTTCAACTTCACCGCACTGTACCGCCTACACCAATGTCGGTACGCCACCTTACGTAAAGCCCTCATATATTGCGACGTGACGAACACACTCATCTACGCCGTGTTCGAAATGGGAATTTTGTGGTCGGATTTCGCGTGGATTTACGGGGAGCAGACTTGCAAGTGCACTGCGTTCTTCATGTGCACCGTGATACATGGGAAATCGTGTATTCTTGCGTATATTGCAGTCACTCGCTATAAAACACTACTAAAACCGGGATTGCAAGTGAATAAGTGCCAAAATACGAGCGCTGTAACTGTTTTATGCGCCATTTTCATCGTTTGCGGCATCTACAACGCTCCGTATTTGTTTTTATTCAGAATCATCGATGGCTGTATCGTGTACAGTGATGTCAGTGACTATAAGTCAGTGGATTTTAAGAAAGTAGAACTATGTGTCGTGAATCCCGCCGTCAACCCAGAATTTATCACAGCTTATAACTTTTTAGTGCCGGTGACTCTTTTCGTGCCTCTGATCGTCATAATAGTTTGTTTGTACACGCGAATCGTGATTTTCTTGTGGTTTAGAAGTCCGGTCAGTGTCGATTTCTCCTGTTCTTCCTCCTCGCGAATCGCGCGTAACAAAAAGGTCACGAAGACTGTGTTGTTGTTGATCTTCTTCTTCATCTTCTGCAATGCTCCGATGTATGTTTGGGTCAGTTTGAGCAGTTTTTTTCGGTTTACGAATTCGCGTTTGATCATACGTGAGGTGATTTGCCTGATGAGTTTGGTCAATGGGAGTATTAATCCGTTTTTGTACACTAATGTTCATGTTTTTTTCAAAGAAATTGTATTGAGGATGACGCGTAGATTTAAAAAACGGTCTGCGACATCTGTTGTGGAAATAAGCAGTGGGAGATCTGGGGGTTTACGGGGGAAACATTTCAGTAATAATTTAGTGATTGGAAGGAGTTTGAAACGATTTTGAATTAAATCGACACAAAGATCAAATATAAAAGAAAATTTAAATAATATTTTTTGTTTAAAGTTCTGATATATTGTACATATTTTATAGTTTATCAATATTGTTTATCAATATTATCAAAATATTGTGCTTGAATATATTGAATTGTATTTGTGGAGAGTAGTGACATCTATGGCATTAATAAACAAACATACAAACTCACACTGCGACTGCGTTCTCATTCCCCTTATATCGAATGAGCTTACCTCAAACCTACAGTCATGCCACCTGGCGGTAGGAATGTTAGATGTTTCAGTATGAGATGAGGAGAGGAAATGAATTGATCTGATCGTTGCTGTGTATTGACGAAAGATATTGATTTGAATTCTGTGCACAGGTAATTTAAATGGAATATGGTAAATCGAGTTCTCTATGAAAAATTATAAATGCATTGGATGCATCTTGGATGAAATCGAACGCGTTTTATTTTTCCACGTAAGCATTGATGGTGATGTCACGGACAATCTGTTTACGTTTGATGTGAAGGAGATAACGTTATAACATATTTAATTATTCAGTATATTTATGATGTATATTTTTTTTTTATTTTCAGATGAAATCGTGTCACTATACTAGAACAAAAATGAAAAATAACATGAGGTAACATTGTTCTGTTTTTAATTTTTTTAATTTTTAAATTATCAATGAATTATCAATTCTAGGTTAATTAATCCAGTGGGATTACGAGAAAGTAGGGCGTTGGAGTTTTACCCACCACCGCCAACAATTCCCACGATCGAGTTCACAAATCACGTGAGTTCAGCATCAACAGCTGTCGTCAAATAGCCCATCAAAAAAATTTGAAAAATTTTTGCAAATATTTTAAAAATTTAGTTTGACTTTTGTGGGTGCTTTTGTGCAAAAAAATATTGCAAAATTTAATTTAGAAGATTTATGTTTACAAAAATTATGTACCAAATTTAGAGTTGTGACTTAATTTTGCGGCATTTAATGTGCGAAAATTTTACACAATTTAAAAAGTGACCAAATACTTGCAAAAGTTTTACACAATTTTTTTTTCAAACACTTTTACAAACTTTTTCAACTGGGTGACCCCACGTATTGTTATTATATTTCAAGTAAACAAAACTTACAGATTCCATCAGTTGCAGTGTAATTACAACCAAGGACTATCTTCAACGAAAAAAACTGTGAAATAAATGAATAAAGCAGCAATTGTTCCGTAAAATGACGTCATACGCTTCAACTCACATCGCTGAAGTTAAGATAATCCTCCAAAACCAGTAAGAAAGACCTTTGAAACCGGACGAATACAAAATACAACGGGAAAGTGAGGTAGTTATTGACATTACAGTAAAATAAAAAACAAATAAATGATTTGAAATATTGCAGATGGAAGAAACACAAAATTCGATCTATGCAGTCAAGGAGCGAAAGATAATTCTATAATAATTTCATCGAGTGACGTAATGAAGAGTAAATCATTACAACTTTCATTCCAGACTTGCCTCTTGTAATTATTACTATTATTATTGTGTACTTTCCCAACTTATCTTAAGTGCTTCTTTTATTATATTTTTATTTCACCACACCCATTTTGTGTGATGTCACCCTGATACTGCAGTATTATGTAAACGTACGTCATAAAACATGTGGAATGATGTTTCGAGTACACTATATTTAATTTTTCTATTTTTTACTGAAAAGAAATTTTTTAAATTAAATCAAATCACAGGAAATCTCTCTCTGGAGCGTTTCTTTTTCTTCATAAATTTAATATATCAGGTACAATCACCGAGCCAATCCTTGCAACATAAATACAAAATTAAGAAACTTAAAGACAGAGTAATTGCTTACAAATTTTATGTTATTAGAACATAATTATCTGCAACATGATCGATCCCACATGTTTTAGATTTCGAAATTTCTCGTTAAACCCGTTTGTTGACTTCGGTAATGATGCCTAGATTGATATGATAATCGATAACGATACGAGGGTATAAGGTATCAGTTAACTACAAATTTCCAACTTTTTATTACAAAAATAACAACAAAACAGCCAGTGAATAAAATAACAGTACAATTTATTCCATGATGTGAATATTAATCAACAATTTCCCCCCGCCATCATAATGTGACTTTTGGAAACAAAATTATACAAACCATTAACAAAAAACCAAAACTTATTTTATTTATTCACTTTAGATGGAAAGAGATACCTACTAGTAAAGCTTTAAATATTTTAAAATACTTATATAGCAATTTTCCAATTTCATTTACCCAGCAGCTGGTGCTGGAGCAGCTGCAGGGACGGCCGCAGGGACAGCTGCAGGGGCTGGTGCAACAGCAGCAGGAGCCGCAGCAACTGCTCCTGTACCAGGGGCTGCAGGATTTGGGGCTGCAGGATTTGGGGCTGCAGGAGCAGGGGCTCCAGGGGCTGCTGGGGCTGCTGGGGCTGCTGGAGCAGGGGCTCCAGTGGCTGCTACTGCAGGACCAACATGAGTTGTGGTCGTAGGTGTTGTGGTGGTGTCGGGCTGAGAATCCACGAGTGTTAACCTCATACAACACTTCCTCGATGCCGGAGTGATATCTTTGCAGCATTTCCAACCGGGACAATCGGTATCAGCGGTGCACGTCCTAGAGCCAGGCATGCAAATGGCATTAGTTGGACAATTGTCGGCGCCGATTTGATATTGTGGAGGTTGGGGAAAGAAGAGTGACCCTTAAAAAATTAATATAATTTGTGAAATTACAAATAAAAAGGAATGATTTTTGATTTCTTACAGAAAAATCTCTTTTTTCTACTGTGGTCTGCATTGATGGCGAAAGCGAGCAGCAAACAAGAGACGATGGTCAGAGAAATCCGCATTTTCGTTTTCGTTTCAATTATGGTGTTATGAATGTATGAAAAATTTATTTCGAGTTTGAGGCTTTATATTGAGATTAGGCGACGGAAGCAATAAATAAAATCAAGGTGAATTTGTATGACTCCTAATATAAAACCCTTTCAATCGACTAATAATTTAAGCAACAGGAAATTTGGTTATTTAACATGATAATCACCATATTTCCCTTCTTTGGAACACTTTGTCCGCTCTATTTGAAACGTTTTCAGGTTTAAACTATAAATTTTCCAGTTTGTGTATCAATAAAAGAGACTAAAGTGCAACTTTAAGTTTTAATTTTATTAAATTTTCATTTCCTTTATTCAAACCGTCACCAACTTTCCAAAAATTCTTTATCCGAATCTTCCAGACCTTCTAGCAGTAGTTGTGGCACGAGTTGTGGTTCGAGTTGTGGTTGGTCGTGTAGTTGTGGTGGGTCTTGTAGTCGTAGCGAGTCTAGTAGTGGGTTTTTTAGTTGTCGTAGTCGTCGTTTGCTCTAAAATAACGCAACAACTGGCTCTTGGTATCAAACTGTGAGGGCAACAAGTCGTTCCACGAGGACACGGATCATCTTGAGAGCAAACAGAGTTGACAATTGGCTCGCAAGTGACGATTTTCGGACATTTGCTGTTCTCTGAAATAAAAAACCCAGCTAAAAAAAATTTTTTTTGACACATTTTGACTTTTGTGGGAGTTTTTGTGCAAACATTTTACAAAATTTATACAAATTTTTTGCAACCACTTTTTTTTTACAATCTTTTTTATCTGGGAATCTATAAAATGATTAAATTATAGTAAAATATCTTACCATTCTCGCATTCCGATCTCCATGGGTTGTAGAAAGGGTTAGAAGGCCACCAACCCTGCCCATCGACCATCAAAACAAGCCAAAACGTCAGGAAGAATGTCTTGCAGTACATCATTGCAAATTCAGAAATTGCAACGGTGCATTTTCGCGAGACTTTTCTCCTTTTTATTGCAAATTTACAAGGATAAAAATATATTTATTCCTCCATTTACTTATTTACTTAAGATATATAAATTTTTCAAAATCAACATAAAATTTCCGTTTTGCTTTACCACACAATTGGTGTCAAATTCAAATTTATTATCATCGACAAATATTTGTTTTATTTACAAACATTTTCACTCTTTTCAAAATGCACTTACGGTTCCATTAAAAACAGGAAATGGTTATCACACAGGATATCGATACATATGGTTGACGCTTCAACGTGACAAAATTATGTCGATCCAAATTTAAATTAGGTTACGGTAGATGACACAGCGGGGAAAACCGCCACCTATTGTCGAGTATTTTTCGAAGAATTTTATTTACGTAACAAAAAAAAACACCTGTCGAAAAAAATATTTATATATCACTTACACGTGTAATGGAAAAGTGATGATAGAAAACAACTGGAAAACTAGAGCCACGTGTAAGCAATAATCAAAGGGAAACTGAGTAATTCATTTGGTAAAAGATAAAAAAAAACTTAATTGTCTCGACCAATTATCAACACAATCGGCAAAACCCACCCTTTTACTCATGCTCAATGCCTGAATACTAAATATAAAAGGAAAAGACTGACATAAATCGTTCCTCCGTACCGATAAGCTCGGAATAAAACAATAAAACCAGGTTCAACTCCTCGCGTTTGAACAAAAACACAGGAAAGTTATTTCATCGATACAAAACAACTTGTATATAAAGAGCTGCTGCAACATACAAGTCACATGATGAAACTCTCACTTCAAAGTCTGACTATTTATCGCTCGTGATAAAGTTAAAAAACAGTTAGCATGGGCCTTGAAATCACTTTTGCTCTGATTGTTGTCATATGCATCGCTGCATGGCATTACTGTAGAAGAAGGTACTACAAATTAAACGAAAAATTCCCCGGTCCACCATCTTGGCCTGTTATTGGCAATGCATTGGATGTTTTGGTGAATCATGAAGGTAAAATTTTTTTTTTTAATTTTGAAATTTTTTTAGATGTTAAGATTTTAATAAATATTCTTTTTAAAAAAAATTGCTAAAAATAAGTTGTTTATTTATCTCTATCTGATAAGGTAGAAAGGATTTTTATTGGTGAATTTTAAATGAAGGGTTGATGTACTGTAAATAGGTTAACTATTGTTTTTTTTTTTATGGTTAGAATTTGTTTATTTGTTGTTTTCCTATCAGAAGAAATGGCCCAAGTATGTGCTGTTTTGGATGGGGCCAACACCGTTTTTGTATTTGTATAATGCAAAGGATTTGGAGGTACTGTATGAAGATGAGTTTGTTGAGTACAGGTTTTGATTATTGATAATTTTTATAGATTTTTTTGTTTGTTTGTTTGTGTTTTTTAGATAATTTTATCTAATCCGAATCTTACAAACAAGGCAAAGTTGTATAATTTTCTTCATCCATGGATGGGGACAGGACTTCTCACGAGGTTTTTTACCAAAGTTTTTGTAGAATTTTGATTGTGCAAATATTTTGCAGAATTATATCGAATTTTGCAAATATTCGTAAAATTTCTTTTAGAAATTGAAAATTTTTTCTAATTTTTTTTTTCTATTCGGTATAGCAATGGCCATAAATGGCATACTCGACGAAAACTACTTACTCCATCCTTTCATTTTCGCATTCTTGAGGACTTCACACCTGTTTTTAACGAACGAAGTGACATATTGCTCGAAATATTAAATAAAAGCGCTCATAAACCATCCTTTGACATTTACCCATTAATAACATTATGTACCTTGGACATCATCTGCGGTTAGTACAAGTTCACAACAACAAATGCAAAAAATCAATAACCGTTCTTCTTTTTAGAATCAGTTATGGGAGTTTCAGTAAACGCACAAATAAAAAGTGATTCTCCATACGTTAAAGCATTAGAAGAGTAATTTTAATTTCCCTACCCACAAATCTTTCCTCCTCTAATGAAAACTTTACTATAACTAGAATCAAAGACATAATACATTGTAGAATGTACAGAATCTATTTATGGCCAGATGTATTATTCAACCTTTTACCCATTGGTCGTCGACACGCCAAATGCATTAAAATTCTTCACGATTTTACGGAAAAGGTGAATTTTTTCTTTTAAGTTTATTTTAAAAAATTGCAATTTCTAGCAGCCTTTAAGACCACGTCTAAGAAACGTAGGAACTTAAACTTTTAAGACCATCAACTACACATGCACAACTTGGTTTCCCTAAATTTTTAAGTTTCTAGTTAAACCGGAAGTGCCCTTTTAGCCCCTGCGAAATCATTAAAAATCAACGCTTTAAATTATATCATTCCAAAATTTGCAATTTCGAGTGGTTTTTAAGACCACTTCCGGTAGGTGTAGGAGCTTCAAATTTTAAGGACACCAACTACACATAATCAACTAGGTTCCCCCTAAATTTCTAAGTTACCACTCAAACCGGAAGTGCCCTTTTAGCCCCTGCGAAATCATTAAAAAATCAATGTTTTAAATTTTAATAAAATTATTTCTACAGGTGATTCAAGAGAGAAAAGTAAGATGGGACCAGGAACAAGGTGTGGCTCAACACGTGGAAGAAAAGAAACGCCTTGCGTTCTTAGATCTGCTCTTTGAAGCATCCGATAACGGGAAGAATTTATCAATGTCCGATATTCGTGAAGAGGTCGACACGTTTATGTTCGAAGGTCATGACACTACAGCTGTTGCGATTAGTTGGACTTTGTACCTGCTTGGCACTGATCGAAAAATACAGGAGAAAGTCTATGAGGAATTGCAATCGATATTTGGTAACTATTACACGTGTCGATAGGTAAAACTTGATTATAATTATTTTTTGTTGTTTATGACAGGCGAAGATCATAAAAGACACGCGACATTGGATGATTTGAAGCGCATGAAATATTTGGATTGCGTTATTAAGGTATTACAAGTAAACGTTTTGTTTACGTAATTTTATTGTAAACATTATTTTTGATTGTTTTAACTCTACAGGAAACCTTGCGCCTGTTCCCGTCAGTTCCCGAAATGGGTAGAGCAATGACTAGTGATGTAGTAATTGGTAATCACAGAGTTAGCTTTTCTGCAAGGCACAATTGAAGCAGTTTCGCAGGGGCTAAATGGGCACTACCGGTTTGACTAGTAACATAAAAATTTAGAGGAACCGAGCTGTGCATGTGTAGTTGGTGTCCTGAAAATTTCAAGTTCCTATACCTACCGGAAGTAGTCTTAAAAGCCGCTCGAAATTGCAAATTTTGAAATTATAATTTTTTGTTTTGTTTTTTTCTTAGATGGCGATAAAACGATTCCAGTTGGAACTGTCATCGGTGTCATTCCCATCTTGCTTCACAGAGACCCAACAGTGTTTCCGGACCCCGAAAAATTCGATCCGGACAGATTCCTCCCGGAAAATTGTGCAAATAGGCACCCGTTTGCTTACCTACCGTTTTCGGCTGGGCCTAGAAATTGCATAGGTGAGTAATAAAATGTAAAAAACAAACATGAAAATGCAAATAATTTGTTTTGTTTAGGTCAAAAATTCGCCATGCTCGAGTTAAAGGTGGTTGTTTCTAGGATACTGCGATCCTTCGTTGTGGAGTCGATAGTACCGCGGGAAAAAATTAGATTTTCAATCGAATTAATGACCATTCCTACAAACGGTATTTTTGTTCATCTCAATACACGATATGTTGATGATTGATGTTTAATGACGATTAAGCGAGCGTTTGAAAGATATTTCTGTTACATTTTTTTTCTCCTCCCATGATTTCATGATTTGTATTTGGTAACACTTGTGTAAATAATAAATGCAGAAATGAATGTCATCATTAACTTCGGAGATTTTAAATTAGTTTAAACGTCGAAGTTTGCAGTGCAGCGACTTTAATTCTGAAAATAATTGTAAAATTCAACTATTTCGTCACCGATTCTACGTATGAGAATGAATGTGGAATTTTCGGAAGATTAATTCTTTAAATGACTCGAGACGTATAATTTCCTTATTTGTATAATAAAAAATCGTCACAAAAAACGAGAGCTGCCTTGCATAAAACAGCCTTGGGCGTAGGTTGGTCGTTACACAACGAATCAAAAGGTGGACATCATCAGTGGACAGGTAAATTTGCAGCTCCTTATTTTCACGTGAGTGTTTTTCAATATAATTTTAACCTGATAAATTAACCTGAACTTTCGCTACATTGTTTTATTCATTATCTTTTGATAAAACCATATAACTCATGAAAGGTTTTATAGCCTTAACCTACTTGTAATAAAAAATTAAAAAAAAATATTTGTCAGTATCACAGGAACGAAAAGTAATGACTAATAATGATATTCAAATTTTGGGAAAAATTAATTCGATTAATATTAAAGTACAGAACATCTATCTGATCATCTAAATCTTAAATGATGCACGAGTCCTTTTTTTAAAAAAACATGAGAAAACATTTTGAGAATTTTGAATTAATGTTACCTTTTTATGTGATTCTGATTCACTTTCATTGTTTGTCAACGCTTGCGTAATATTTAAGCGTCTCTTACCCTATTACACGCTTGAGAAAGTTTTTTCAACCTTGGATGGCTTGTTGTGCAGTTTGTTCCGGAACCGGGAGTGACAAACCCAGTCATTCGTTCCTGGAAAGGATAATCGATTATTTCGCGCGCCAAATTTAAATTCAAATTAATAAAAATATTCAATAAAGTAGTACGGTATTTATACATGCCACATTTAGCATTAATCCGTTCTTGCACAGAAAATATTCTAAAAATTAAAACAAAATTTTATTTCCACTTTCTTTATCACAGATCATCACTAATTCCAACATAACCATGAAGATTTTAATTGTCATTCTCTGCACTTTAGCTTTGGTGAGTATATTAGTATGTAAAACTCTGAGTCTTGCTGCAGTTGCATCACTAAAGGAGTCAAAGAACTGAATATGTGTAAACATAAATTAATAATTTTATTCCACATTTATTTCAGTTGATGGAAGCAAGAGCTAAAACGTGTGATACAGCGGGTGATTGCGAATCAGGCCAGTGTTGTAAAGATTTTGGAGTCGTAAAGAAGTAATAAATCATTAAGATTATGATATATATAATGTATCAATATTATTACGGTACTTTTTATTCATTAGAGGTTTTGCGCATCTTAAAAATTCAACTCACGTGTCGACGTGTGAACGTATTGACGCAACAGACGATTGTTT
>JAQFZO010000243.1:0-30453 GCA_034695885.1 Geophilus flavus
ATATATATATATATATATATATATATATATGAAGAGAAATTTTTATATTAAAAGTTTGTCTCTTTTCTCTATATGGGGCTGTTATTGAATTTTTCTTTCTACTCGAGTGATAAATTTGGTCTGGGCCTCGAGCTGGACCTTTCCGGAGATGAATGTTGCGACACCAGCGATGTATATATTCATCGTCTAGTGTGAAACAAAGTTCACAAATCAGAATGTCGGATATGTCCACCGTCCAGCTATGGAAAATGAACTGGCGAGGTCATTCGAGCGTTCCAGTAATCAAACATTTTGATTTAAGACGGCGAAAGCGAAATGAACCGCACACATAATAATTAACGCCGTCATTCCAGATTTCTTCAAGTCATGTATGTATGGGAAAGTAAAGTAGTTAATATTCTACTGCCGTAACCCGTTGCATGCGATACGAGATAAATTAAATTTGAAGATTCGAGAAGAATTCGATAGTTGTGATTTTTCTTTTATACTTTTTCCCTTTTTTTATTTATTATTATTGTTTGTGTTGGAGTTAAATCTGGCAGAGATGTCTGCTTTTGTTTTACCAATTTCCTTCTTCCCTCTTCAGAACACATGGCGCTGCACTTTAATAGATTCTGTGAAAATTCGGCAATGCTAACACAGACACCACCACTTTTACATTTACATAATTTTCCACTGTGGAATTTTGTGTTTGCAAAGTTGTCGTGTGGCTGAATCTTTTGATGGACGAGTCTGAATAATCTTGTGAATGCAAATCATCTTCAAACATTGATGCATGAATAAGAACCAAAAGCTTTGCGGGGTTTTTTTCTTCTTCTTCTTCGTTTCTTCTTTCTCTACTTTTTTTCCCTCACTACTTTCCATATTATATAAAGCTGATGTTTTATGTCCAACAACAAATGAATAATTAAACGAATACTAACTTGAAATTAAATAAATGTAACTAAAACTTTTTCCTCTTGCGTTTTGTTTTAAGGAAATTCCTTTCATGGGTTTTTTTTCTTCTTCTACTGAGATGGAAAAAATTGAATTTTAAGTCTGAAGTGATGTTGGGATGAGAGTAAAAAGAGTAGAGAATGTTGGAAAGAAGGATTTAAAGAAAGGTACTTAGCATTAACATGTATTTCCTTGCGAGAAAGGTATTAAGTATAAGAGTATGAAGTTTGTTTCATGTCGAAATGAAGAAATTCCATTCAGTAAGCTTCTTATAAATAAAAAATTAATTGATCGGAGTATAAGCAAAAAAAAAAAAAATTCGTATATACATCATAACGCCATTTTTCTAGTTTTTCATACAATGTAAATCCGAACAAGCACATTTCGTGTTTTTGAACTTCCTTTTGGATTCTACTCAACGAGATTACTCGGCTGTGGAAACACGAAGGAGTTGCCATTTCACCTTATTCCGTTTTTTCGCTATCCCACCATCACAGATGGCATTCTTCCATTATCGATTTGGGATTCAAAGGAGTAGGGCATGCGGAAAACCAATCAGAAGAGCGAGTTCTTCGTCCGAAAGGCGACGGACCACCGCCACCTTTCTTCCTTCATCTGCCCCCATTAAAATTGCAGTGTTTGCCGTCTCGTGCGATACACTACTCTTATCTCACTTGGTCGGGAATTCGAGGCACGAAACTGCAAGTGGAGACCTTTTCCTTCGTTTTCAAATATGACTTTTGTCTTAAAGCCTAGAGGGCTCCTTTTTGCTTTACTTTACTTTTCTTTCCCCTCACCCTCCATCCTCCCTTTTTTATTGAAGGAGAAATTAATAACGTGCACAAGAATCGTTGTATTTTATCAGTCCACATTTTTCATTCCCTTCAGGTGAAAAAGAGAATCTTTGATTGTATTATTTTTGCGTTATATGCATTTACATGAGCCACGAGCATTTCATGGGCTTCCACCTTTAATTTATTTTCTTTTTTTCCATTTTTTTTTCCAAATTTAAGCCACACCCGCTTTTTTTTGCCACCCACATACATTTACAATTGGCATTGCCGGGGACTGCAATATTCGAAGTTGGTGTTAAAGAACAAGCTTTTCGACCTTATGGCCATCATCAGTCATCAGGTCGTAAACTTGCATTCTTGTAACAGAATGAAGCCAAAACAGCTTTTCTCACCCTCGAGCGCTATTACAGAGTGAGAATGTGTTGATTCATTCTACTACAAGAATGTAAATGTTTACATTTCCTGCAAAGATCAATTCAAAACCTCAGGTTATTCGATCTTTAAGCTTTTCTGCTGCTGCGAATCGTTGTTATTAAACACCCAAATTATTGAAATCTTACTGTAAGTCGGGCTTTCGTATCGTCTTTTTTCATTGAGGGAACTTTGTTAATCCGAGGGAGATACATTGTTCTTTAGGCAATGCGAAGTAATTAGAAGTATGGCCGTGACACGTTCAAAACCTTAATCCAATAAGACGAGTCCACGGATTTCTTTGAGACGTGTCTGTAGAAAGGCTTATATGGTTGGTTTTTCTACTTTGCCAACGCTTTTGTGCAAAGAATGAATTAGGTCTAAGACTTTGAACTTAGGCTGACATTATTGACGATAGTTTTCCCTACTTCGGTTTCTCTCTCTCTTTTTCATTCCCCAACCTTCTTTGTCCCCCGAAATTGGTCTTCTTCTCAATGTACGGTACGTCTGGATCTGCAGAAAAGCTATACCTTTCAGTAGTTGCAAATTGCGTTTGATGACGCCGAGTTTTCGAATTGTAATTTCAATCAAGGATTTCCCTCGAGACTGGAATTAAAAGAGAATTAATTAATGTTGAATTAATAACATTAAAGAATTTTCTATCCCTGTATTCTTTAATGTGTACATGTGCTGTGCGAATGAATAAATAGCCGGAGGAGTTTTATCCCTGTTTCCTTTCCTTTTCTCTCTTTTATGTACTTTTTGGCTATAGACAATACACAATAAAAAGAATGGACAGTACTGTATATATACCATTTACAAAGTAATTACATGTCTACTGCAATTTTGGGACAACCAATTTCAGTAAGAAGATGAACAGTAATGATTGGATTTTCTTCTTTTCTTCTCTATCACCATATAAAGTGCCAGCTGAGGTTGTTGTGTAGTTTCAATGACGTCTTCTTTTGGAATTAGCCCCCAAGATACCACCTGCATCTTAAATTCCTGGGACGAAAGTTGATTTTTTTTTTCGAAAGAAATTAATATTTTCTATGCGTTTGCAGATAGAAAGCTAGGAAAATGTAATTGAAATCTGGATAGAAAATGGAAAAAAATATTTTTTGAATATGTAAATATTGTTTTATTTACGTGCATTTCCTTTAACAAGAGCAGTTAATTTTTTTTATGCTGAAGTTTAATCAATTGAGTTAGGAAAAGGTGGTGCCGACGGTTGTTTTTTTAATTTTAAAATTAGATCAATTAGTGTTGTTTACATTTCGTGTTGGTAATTTACTTTTTTAGGGGGAAGAAATCACTTCTTAAATACTGGACATTATAATGACTTTAATTTGATTTCTTAATGATTTTCCACTGCTAAGAATAAACAAAAAGCGTGATGGGGGCTGTTGATTTTAGTCACAGACTCTACACGTTTAATAATTGAACAAATTTAACACAATTGCCTCGTTTGCGTTGCACGAGGGGAAAAAAAGAAAGTAGAAAGGTGGAAAAAGTGAAAAATGCAAATGTGCCGAAAGTGTGCCCAATTTCGTCTGCCACTTGATGCAATAATTAATGCATGGAATATTTTAAATAATTATATATATGAGCATAAAATATGGCAAGTGAATTATCTTGCTTAATAAAATTTGTATGGCGGATCAATTTTTTGGCGAGATAAGGTGGTAAAGGAGGGTATAAAAATGGAATAGTTTGTTTTGATGGTGGAGACGTGCTAATGTTTACTCGAATCTCACGGTCCAATCACTTTTTTATTTTAGAAATTGGCTGTGATAGAACACAAATTTTAATTTTAAAAGTGACAATATTTATAGAAGGAAACAGAGATTGCACTTTGCCTTCAGGGCGGGAATGACAGTTAATGCAGTCATTCTTATTCCAAGCCCCATCATCTCGTGCCTAGGCAATCCAATAGCTTGACAGAATAAAAGGAAGACGAAGAAGAAGCAAAAAAAAAATGGAGCTCCTTTTGCGCCTGCCTGTGAGAAAAATCATTGTGTTGCAACTATCAGAAATCTGGAGCAGGCAGCAGGCACCAAGTGGAAATGAAGGCCTCCTGTCTCATAATTGCTCAGTTAATTCAGTGGAGGAGAAAATGCACTACAGGGAAATGTTTAGTTTTGACATTACTAACGCTTCACTTTGATAGCAATTTAATGTGACATCACACTTGTGATAGTGTTCTTATCAAAGGGAAGTATATCTTTTGTCATTTGCATAAGGTTATTAAAAAGTTTCGTTTACGTGCGCGTCGAATGTACTTTTCGACGCTTTGCATGTCTTTAAAAATATCACGTTTGCTATTGACGCGCTGGTTATTATGTTACGAGCTGATAGAAATTAAATTTTTATTTGTTTACGCGAATGGATGTGCTGCCATTCGAAATTTGAGGATAAATTATGAATCTAGGTGGCATTAAATAAATTATAAATTTATGCCATCGTGCTGTCGAGAATTAGTTGTAAACGCGATTAGTTGCAAGGACTTTTGTGTGCTTTCAAAGGTCATCTTATACTCTTGTATGGATTATTGAAATGGATAGTTTTCATTCCGAAGTATTGGATTCAATTAGAATCCAACAAAGAACCGTTAGTAATTTATCACTCGTCTATACGGGTACGGGTATGGTGTGTGTGTAGCTTGGAACATTTATCAAATTTGTATTGGATGCTGTGCTGTGAAAGGAAACAATAATGGCACCGATGTGACTTTAAGATTGTAATGACATTTTCGGGCTTCCCAATGGTTTTGATCTTCAAACATTAATATGCGGAAATTTATTGTTTATATAATGTCTGGATGGCCCATGGCTGCAGTCTAAAGGTGGTACGTAACTGTTGGGAGAGAGATGTCTTCTCTTGTTATTACTAGAACATCGCCTCCGGCGGTCTTTAACTTGCCAATATGCAAACAATTACTTGCGCAGACTCATCGATTTTACTTAAACTTTGTTTTCCCCGGACAAATAGCTGGGTATTCTTAGCCCGAATGAAAAGGATGGCCCGCAGGCAAGCGACAAATGCACGGAACATTTATCCATTCGATATCAAACTCGTTTTGTTTCTGTTTTGTAAGGTATAATGACTAATGAGGATTGCAATCAGTTTTCCGAGTTGTAAACTTAACGCACAAGCCCCAATCTTGTAAATTGCACGAATTTAGTTATTTTTCGGGGTAAGGATTCATAGAGGAAGAGGACAATGAGGGTAATTTGAGAGACAGCTGTAATTTAAATCGATCGCCAATTAGTACTGTGCCCTCATGATAAGCACGAAAGTAAAATTTCGACTTTGAAAAAAAAAATATATAAAAAGAAATTGTTATTATTATTATTACGGATGTACCGTACGGTTTTGATAAACAAACTAAAAATCGATCAGAAGAAAAATTTTAAAACGTGCATTTTTAAATTCAAACATAGGAAAAAAAAAATTTGTAAACATGTTTTCAAGTATGGTTTCAAATTGCCGGTATGAATACAATTTCCGGTTTTGCTTAATGAAAACATGACATAAATGGATGCTGTTTATGAATTTTAACTCGGTTTTCATCTTTTTAATTCATCAGGAAATTTTTAATATATTCTGCATTCATTTATTCGTCGAGTAAGAAAATAACTAAACAAGCAAAAATGTGTTTTTTGCTTCGAACGCCGTAATGGAATCGGAAAAGCTTGATTCCCATTGCAGGTTAATGAAGTCATAACCTTACTAATTTCTTGCCATATTTCAAAGCAGATGAGCCTATAGCAAAGTGGACTTTTAATTGCAATTGCAAGCAAGACGGGAGTGCAGCTTCGACTCGTGTAAAGTGCATCAAATTAAAATGCAATGCTGGCGTTTGGTGCAGTGAAGAAAGCCACGGCCTTTTCACCTTTGAGATAGCACTTGGCCGGCCATCAACCAGCTCCAAAACAGGTTCTCTCCTTTCCTCGAGTGATACGTCCAGTTACTTTGGAGAAATATTTTTCTGGATAATTATTGCAGAAAGGAAATGGCAAGCAAAATGTAAACACGACATGCTTTGTCCCGTAATTGGTGCCCAACATTCTATTAAACATGACCCGTGATCCCAAGACTAGACGTGTCTTAATAGAAACTTGAACTCTAATACATTTAAATTATATTAAAATTTATTTTTAATAACACCTCGCTCGCCCATAAATCGAGTGAAAATGGCTTTAAAAAATAAAAAAAGTAAAAAATTATATTTTATTTCACCCCGACACACGTATATAGAAGTCACTGGCCTCGATTGCTTATCTATGGCAAGAGTAGCAGTAGTAAGAAAGATGTGCACAACACAGTTTCTTGCTCTCGTGTGGTTTGAAAACCATAAAAGGATTCTAAAGTTGGTAAAATTTTATCTTCTCTCGAAATCTCTTGCACTCAGCTTTTACCTTGCTATCTGTATACAACACAGTTGTGCTAGGGGAGAGTGAGAGAGGGAGGGAGAGAGGAGAGAAGGAGGAGGAAGAGGTGGTGGGAGAAAAAATGAAAGTGGAATTTTAAAAAGTAGACCAAATTGATGTTAAGAAAAAGCAGTGGGGAAAAAGAAGTAGGGGGGAGATAAATAATTAGAAAATGGATTGAAAATGAAAAGGATAGGGGAGGGGGAAAGAGTAGAGATTATGTTTTGCACTTTTGCTTTTAAGGTTTTGTGCATTTTATGGACACGCATGTAATATTGTGATAAGGTAGTTTGATTAGTTTTTGTTTGATGTCATCTTTGGTGCATTGGTTGGAGTCATCTGTCATTTTTCTTGTTGGCGCTGGAGCATGAATGAGTAATTGGCTTCTGCTTGACTCTGTGCCATGCACCACAGCCTCGTGTGGGTCGAGCATTATCAGTCCATCCTCGGTGGCACACTGAGTGTTGGCACAAATCCAGTTGCTTTGCCCAAACACCAACCCATCATCAAAACCATAAAATCTCACGAAAGAAAAGACATTTTGCACGAGATATTATTGTAGAAGCTTCTTGTTATATGTACTCGTTCGTGTTTTTTTCTCTTTTTTCCCTGTTTATTCTCTTATGTTTGGCGAGATGGCGGACTCGAGTGCATGTACGGCGGCAATGCAAAGTTATTAATACTCAGTTACTCCTCGTCGACGAGAGACGGGTTACAAAAATATTTGTTTTGTGAAGGAAAAAAAAAGAGGAAATGGACAACTTGATGCCCCGTAATTTCTCTGCCCGACACCAAGAGGAAATTAACTTTTGGTTTATTTAAGTAGACGGAATACATTACAAGTTTAAGAGGTTTTCAGTAAACATGTTGAGTTTTCGAGCGATGATAAACAAAATTGCCTCGAGGAGTTGACATTACCTCGACATTTTTAATTCTTAAATATATTTTTTTTCTTGGTTTATTGGTTTATTGTGACGCATATTTTAATCCGAAATGAGTTTTCTAGTTTTGAACACATACATCACTTATTAGTTTTCTCGGCTTGTATGCTATTTTAACCAAATGCCCTCTCGCTACTTCTTCGATCAAAACAAACAAACAAGCAAGACCGGCAGCAAGACTAGCCTCCGCTTCCCTGCAATGCTACTTACTAAAATGAATAATTATCTAATTCGATTTTATAATGACAGTAATATTTTGCATGGAAGGAAAAATTAATTTCTGCTAGAAGCGTTTAGGTTGTTATTACAAATTACTGCGATCTATTCACCAAAAGAAAAAAGTGATAACTTTAAATTACATTTTTTTTTTTATTACGAACTTACATTTCAACTGTAATTGTGTGAGGGGTAATGAAGTTAACACGAGTTAATGCCCATGCCAAATTTAAGATAATCCACACGCCTCCATCGAGAGTGTTACTTGTGGTCAAAAGGACGTTGCGTTACTCATTGGTTGACGGAATGATTGATAGAAATCGTTAACTCGAATAGTAAGTAACATTAAATGAAAAAAAGTAGCTAAATTACGAGACATCATAAAAATTTATGTCACATCTTCATTTTCTAATGCCATTATTGGAATTACCATTGCCGCACCACAATGAGGGGAAATGGGATATTTTTTTTTCCTTTTCTTTCCTGTTAATTTAGTGAGTTTGATTTGTCAGGAGAGTGTGTGTGTGTGTGGTGTGGGTAGTTATGGGGTCGCCAACCTTGTACACACTGGCGCGAAATCCGTTGCGGTTACATTCGTTATAAATGAAAACTGAGAAGGGAAATTACATTTTTAGGATGTTTGAAAACTTTACTCTTGTTTCTTGGGTTGCATGGAATTTTAAATGAAAACATTTGCACAGCTGTTCACATTCTTCTTCTTCACAAACATATATAGTACGGGATTATGGTTAAGTTTTCTAACGTTTTTCTTGTTTATCTTTTGTGGACTGAGTATGTGGCTGCAATACCTACTTGGTATATATAATATTTATTCAAAGCAGTTTTTCTCTGCATGCGCGCATTCTGGGCTTATACTTTATTCCATGCGGAATATTTGAATTGTCAAAATTTTGCACGAATTTTATATACACATTTTTACTCAAGTTTCTGCTTATTCTTGCAAAGCGAACTGCTGCCGGTGGAGGCAAGCGGAAAGAATTACATCAATATTTTTTTCCCTTTCTCTTGTATATGAAATAAAAATTATTTGTATACGACCAAGGATGAAATAATAATGACGGATCTTTTGGTATTCTACTAAAATGTAATATTACGTAGTACAACAGTGGAAATTGAGGTAATTTGATCAGAATGCAGAGGAAATATTTTATACGAGTTTTTTTTTTTGCAAAAATTATTCAGATATTAGAGTGATATTGATGTTAATGAGATGATAAATGTGGTAAACAAGTTTTTTTTACTGCAATTGATCGTTTTTATTCATATTTTTAAGGGGGGTTATCCGCATTCGATTCCGAGCTAACATTAAAAAAACATTTGGAAATTCCATTTTGTGGAAAAGTGCAAGAATTTAGTGATGCCTGCGTCAGAGAAAAAGGGGAAATATAAAAAAGTTGGAGGAGATTTAGTGGGGATAATAACGGAGTCTGGCAGGACAATTATAAAATTTGTATGTGAAGGAAAAATGAATTTATGTTGAACCCTAGTGAATCCAATTACATGCAAATGTTATCTAAGAAAAGATGACTTCTTTTCCCACTCATTTCTTCTTCTCTTTTTTTGAAGAAAAAGATGAAAGAAAAGAGAGAGAGAGAAAAAATCACAGTCGGGCGATTTAAGAGTGGGAAACAGCTTTGATGAAAATAATTTTCAACTGGCGTATAAATTTAAAAACCATTATAAAGGGGTTGGGTTTATGAAAAGAAAATTTTTTTTATATTTTCTTTTCCTTTTTTTCTTTTTTATTTGAGCTAAAAGTGAAATATTTTAACACTAGGGACTCGTAAGTTTCCCTATGAAATATGGTTTATGCCTTTTCACTGTGATCTGTGGCAATTGCAGGGGGCTACATAATAAAATCTTGTTTATGGCTAAACCTCAAAACTCTAAGGAATGGATGTAATTTAACAAACTTTGTTTTCCTGCATATTTAAACCTGGAAAAACTCTATTTTTTATTGTTTTGGACACTCTAAACTTAAGTATGAAGCCAAAACTATTCGTGTGTGCATTTTTGCAATTATCAGAATTTAAAAAAATAGAAAAAATAACAAATGCCTTTTTATTTTTTATTTTTTCACTTTTACTATGTTGTTTTCAAAGTGACTGTTAAATTGCTTAACGTGTTTACGATTTCTGCTGTCGTGGATGATTAAAATTCCATTCATGCTCGACAAACTCTTGGCGACTTATTTGCCGGCACTAAAATGGGCTTCAAGGATAAATAACCCACTTCAACTTGTCCATCTTCATACAAGAAGTTTTCATGTTGATATAAAAAAGAATTTGATTTTCAGACTTACCAATTTTTTTTTTCTTTTTGAAGAAACTTTATGGCTGTCCAAACATGATATGATGAGTGAAATGTCGTCAATCTGGCCACTTTTCAAGCTAGTTACACCTGAAAATGTGCTGCTCGATATATAAATCTTCTTAAATCGTTTTTTTTCTTCTTCTTCTCCTTCTTCGTCTGTTGGACGATGGTAAAAAATCCGGGCAATATTTCTGTTATTATTAGAAAGGGTGTGAGTTTCTATCTGGACTTGAATGGGTTTTTTTTCCCTTCTTTTTTTGGGCGGCAAATAAATAAAACGCAAGTCAAGAATAGAAAAGATGATGAGGATTGAGGATTTTGGAGTGAGTGAAGAGAAGATGCACCATTGAAGAGTTTCTCTCTTTCAACTGGGAACTCGTCATTTCTTTTTTTCTTTTTTTGGATTAGGATTTCTCGCTGTGCATCATCTGAGGCTTTTGTAGACTTGTTGTTGTATATGGAGAGCGGAATTTCAGCTCGCTTGACACACAACGAGCGCGCCGGTTGCCAAAAATGTTCACTTGCTTAACCCTTACGGGAAAAAACTACGGTTTGCGATCTTTATTGCAGTGAAGCCCCCCATCGCTGGGTCGAAAAATTCGACCTTTTGTTAATGAATGAGAGGTCAATCGTTTTGTGGGTACATAATTATCTGAATGTAATATACTTCGGAAGCATGTTGGGGAAATGTGACTGAAAAAGCAGTGGCGTTGTGTTTAAATTGTTATGCAAATTTAATTACGCTATTTTTTCCCATAATTTTTTTTTCTTAAAAAGTGACTCACGAGAGGATGCAATGCGTGCAAATCTCTGAAAATTATTCTTCGCTATACTTGGAAAAATGATAACGCTTTAATTTGAAGGAGGAGGAAAAAATTAATTAAAGCTTCTACTGTAATTAACAATAAAATCTCTGGGATTTCTTGCATGTGCATTTTTTTAATTTTTTTTTTTTATTTGAACAGTTTGAGGGAACTCTCCTTTTCTCGTAAAAAAAATTTTTCTAAAAGCAAACTTTAGTTCTTAAATAATACTTTTAATTGAAAAGTTTAGCGATTTCTTTAACACATCCCACCCGCCTTCTTTGCATTATCTAAGGGGATTCTCTCGTGAAAGTAATTTGCATCGTTTTATCTCGTTTTAGAAACTAGAAACGGTTGCAATTGCGTTTAAACTTAGAAATCAGTGTCTGTCGTCACTATGTCAGCGATATCCAATAATTACTGATCTTTTCTACAAAGCCACACACCGTCCGCAGCGAAGAAATCATTTGATTAGCGCTCAACTTTGAGAAGATAATTTATAATGTGATTACGAGTAGCAAAGGTTTCACTTCAACTTCATTCACCATAGTTAAAAATTGAGTTAATTTAAAGAAAGTGATTAAATTGTGACAAATTAAATAAAGCGAAATAATTGATCGAATTCATTTCGTTATGCGATGGTTCTTTTAATCGAGGAGGTCTGTCAGGCAGTATGAGTTGAAAAATTGTGTAAAGGCTGCACTCAACAGCAGTTGATTCAAAGGAGTGGATAACGAACGAGTTTGATGTGAGGAGTGCGGGGGGATTCATTTCTTACGCAAGCAATTACAATTAATAACTCCCTGCTGCTAACAAGCCTGTTGCAGACCTGGCTCATAATTTACTTTATCTTCTTTTCTCTTTCTTATCCTCAGACGGAGTTAAGAAGGGAAATGTAGAATCAATAAGAAGTGGGTAGAATGTGTGTGGTGGTATTTTTTTCTTTTTTCGTCTTCCATTTCTTTCCTCCGTGTAATTTTCCGTTTTCCAATCTTGTGTGCACTACATGGAACAAGAGAAAAAAAATTGTAATTGGACTGAAGGGTTTTTGTTGAGTGATTTATTATCTCGGTCCAAAGTATGAAGGTAATAAATGTGATGGGATTGAATTTTGAATATTTTCTAATTTTTTTTCTTCTTATTTTTAATATTATTATTTGATTTTGATTTTTTATTTCTTTTTCGTAAGTTTTTCTTCCTTTTTTATTAGAGATGACATGGTTTGTAAGGTTCTCTACAATAATTTTGTGCATTTCCCTTGACTGGGTGGGATGAAGGAAGTTGGTCGAGAATAAAAGTAAAAAGAAATTGGACACGAATTGAGTGGAATTGAAATTTATTGTGGCATGCGTGGTACAGGTGAGAATGGATTCGAAGTAATTTCGTTCGATGATGAGTTCCAGCGGTGCCAGCTTTGGCACCTGATGGTCTTTTCTCATGCAGTTGAAGAACCGAAAATTCATTTAATTTTTTTTTCTTTTCCATTTTTTAAATCAAAAAGTATATAAAAGAAAAAAATAATAATAATAAAGAAATTGTATTTAGCCGTTCTTAGAAGCAAAGCAAAATGGGAAAAATATTTTGAAGGAGAAATTTTGATTTTATCATTTTTATTTTTACGACCATACGGTGTGGTGAACTAAATTCAAATTTATTATATTTACATTTGCTCAAGAAATAACGAAATCGCGAGAGTGAACGTATGAAGGAGTATCCCGAACGGGATATTTTTGATTTGTCGTCATCTCGTGCAAATAAATCAAGTAACGAAACTCGATAGTGCGAGATTTATTGGCAGTGATTAAAATTTCTCGTTTCATGCGCTGCCCTAACCTATATTTTTTTTATTGTTTTTCTAAACTTGACGTTTATTCCGGCTGATTTTTACCGATCATAATAAATTTTTGTACGATTTGGTCGAATGCATCGATGTTCCTACCACCATGAAAGAAAAATTGTAAAATTTAAATTAAAATTTCATCAGAACAGAACGGTGGAAGAAAAAATTTGGAAAAAATGAAAGTTAAGTCGTGAATGCAAAAATCTATACACGGGAAAGTTGTTACATAAAATGGTTACAAAGGCGAGACAAAGGGAAAGCATCTTCTATACTATCACCGTTTGTGCCTAAAGAATTCTTGCGGTCGTGTAATTACAGTTTCTTATCTCTGGTCGTTGTCGTCGTTGTGTTGGCAACGAGGCGCCTCTTGCTGCCGAGAGAGAACTCTTGAGGTGCTGAACTGGGGCGGCCAACGACGATAGGGAAGACGAAGGGCTGATGCTTGTTTCTCTCTCTCTTTCGCCATCAGCACGTCTTAATTCCGTTATTTTCCTCTTGAGTGCCCTCTCTTTCCTTGTTCAATTACTGAATCTCGTTGCATTCTTTCTTATTGAGAGCGAAACAAAAGCGAGGAGAAAGTAGATAAAATAAAAATAAAAAAAAATATATAAATAATTTTAAAAGTAAGAGAAATCTGCGACGATGATTGGTCGCAATTGGCTGTCGTCGTTGCAAACTGACATTCGGACGGCGTTTTGCTGTAATTTTATTCAGATTGCAGCGTCAAGAACGAGGGATTTTTAGAATAGTGCCCAAATGTTGTGGCGATGTACAATACTGAGCTGGGATTTAAAGTCGCATTTTGTGACTTTGAATACAAAAGGGCCTTGTTATGTCCGTAATTGAATTAAGGCTGAGAGATAATTCATAAATCCAAGTAAATTTTTCTGGTGAAATGGATTTTTTTGTTGTTGTTTTGGACGAAAACGAGGCTCCTTTAGTAAATTTTCGTGTTTATCGAGATTGGTATTGTGGTGGGAGGTGAGGGCGGTACGACTTTATATGTGGAACCATATCGAGCATTGATTACTGCAATGTTTCTCTTTTATACACAGTACTACATTCGAGAAAAAAAATTGTACAATGACCCCTCCCTTCATATTAGATTTAGCTTACCTCCGTTCAGAAAAATTCCTAATGTCAATAATGGTTTGTTCCAGACAAATTACAAATAATACATTCAATTCTGTCGACTGCAATATAAATATTTACTAACCCTTCGCTCGTCATTCCTTTTCATCGATTTTTATCAATGAAAAAAAAATTTTATCAAGAGCAAAAATAGAAGGGGGAAAATATAAAAAAATCAAAAAAATCTCGCGAGTGTGCGAATATTAATAAAAAAAAGTAAATCTGGCGTGTGCAAAACGTCATCGAGATCTGTTCTTGGGAGTATAGCGGGAGATGAAGTGTGGGAGGTAGTGGTAACAGAAGGTTTGAAGGCAAAGAGAGAGAGAGAGTGAGAGACGTACTCAGGAAGCCCCAAGCACCAGATAAGAGTGAGCACGAGACTGAGAACATTTTCTTGCTTCTATCGTCTTATGACATGAGCCATGGAGAAGGAAGTGTGCACTCGTTCGGTCGACGAAGTGAGGTATATCGGAAAGCAGTCGACATTTGTCGATCTTCTTAAAACTTGCTTTTTCAGCATTCCTAATATCACGAATTTCAATTCATGGCCGCAAACTTATCCCAACCCAAAAGGTTTAATCCCAAAGAGTTTTTTTTTCTTTCTTTCTTGTTTATTTATCTTTTCTCAAAACTCGATGTTGTTAGTTACGGTTGCGTTGCCGTGCAGTCGGTCATAGGAATTTATGTTTGACTTTTTCCTTATGAATTGTGACAAGTGCAGTTCATGAAGCCACGAAAGCGATGCAATAATCTTGCAGGTCAGAAACAAAACCAAATGGCAAATCAATAAGTCCTTCGTGTTTGTGTGTGCGAACTATACCTCGCGAAGTAGAAAGAACCTTCTAGTCGCGTCCTCGCATTGCATGCAAATAGGTTTTGTTTCAGCGATGCAAACTGCGAGATATGTTTTCCCAAATTTCTTTTAGATTCTCTAAGGTTATATTACTTTGCATTTTTTTCTGCTTTAACAGATAGAAAAATTTTTTTTGTGTGTACACACGACAATGCTCACAATAAAACTAGAACCATGAGAGAAATAAGGAGAAAATGTAAAATGTGCTGACTATATAGAGTAAAATGTGTCAGTTGCAGGTCGAAAGATGAGGGCGTGGTCGGGTAGATGTGGAGAGATAACGTGGAAAATGACAGAAAACTCGACCAAAAAAAATATTTGTGTTTTTATTTTGAACTCGACTTCTCGTCCAATGAGAATAGGGTTCGTGATTGGTTGCGTTTCTGTCACCTTAAATTTTTTCTAAATTCAGTTCTATAGCCATTACTTGATTACAAAGGATTCCAATTTCCTTCAGAACTCAATTTTGGCAATTTTTTTTTCTGCTTCTTCTTTAAGTAAGCAAAATTCCAGTCATCTAGAAATGCAAAGGAAAAAGAAGGAGAAAAAAAATCTTCGGTCCCCAAAGGGAGTAATCAGACTCGGGCACACAATGAGCTAAAGGCATGGCGCATGCAAGGAATGTAGATGAAGTCATCCCTTGACAACCGTCATTGCCATATTCATTGGTGAAAAGCTGTTTTTTTTTGTACAAGATTTTGAGTTTTTCAATTTGCCAAAATCTTTCTCAGTTGTGAGATTTAAGAATTGTATTATATGAGAGAAATTTTTTTTAAAAAAAAATATATATATATTTTAGACCGAACTTTTTATTCGTATTATTAAATTTTTGGATGTCGTTATATGCTAAATAAATCAGTTTGGAATAAATGCAAAATAAATTAGCCTTGGTTGTGAGTGAAAAAAAGAAAATAAATAAATAAAATGTTTTCCAGGTGTTGTGTTGTGTGAATTTTCCCAGAAAACAAAGAAAAGGATTCAGCAATAGCAGTAGTAGAAATGGCACGCAAAGTTTATTATATCAAACATAACACATCTTTCGTGCATTAAATTCTCGTGTCAGTAATGAAAAGTTCCATTAAAGCTGAGATTTCCTTTTCCTCTCCATTTATTTATTTATTATACTTTTTTTTAAATAAAAAGAGTATTATAAAACATAATAAACCTAAATTAGTGGTTTTATTTGTCATATTTAAATAGTTATAAATATTTAACCATCATTAATTACTTCATTATTTTCTTTTCCCCCGAAGATTAAAAAAGGGAAAGGGAAATGTGATTTTTTTTTAAAGGAAACGTACAGTAACTATGTTGGATATTAGGCGTATGAAATTCCCTTCTTTAATTAAACAAAACGAGCCAACAAAGTTGAGACTGTTTCTTAATTAGAACGATTTCTGGCACTGCCATGCACATCTGCCCACAATTTCTCTACTATTGGAATAAGTATGTTGTTGCCTTTGTCCTGGTCGGGGCTTAACTGGACTCGAGTTAACAGTTAGATAATTTGCTCGAGTGCTTTGATGGGATTTATAGGATTGGCCTTTGCTTACGGAATCAAGTGATATGCAGTATGGGTCTGTGTGTATATACTTTCCAGCTTTGCTTTGATCTTGATCTATGCGGTAGAATTATTTCTAATTACATGATGATTAATTCTATTTAAAATTCTTGCGGTACCTAGTATAGGTCGCAATTGCGTGTTCGACAAAAATCTTATGATTATGATAATTAACAATTCCAATTGCAATCCATCTTTGATGACGTGGTTTTTAAAATGTAACTTATTTTTTTATTGTCACGACAGATACTGTACTGTATTGTACATCTGTGGAGCCATGATTTGGTTAAATTTTTAAATAGTTTGAAAAATTTACCTCTTTGGCCTAAATGAAATTTGCATTATTTAACACAAGGCTTTAGTGGCCATCAGCAATATTCGTGCAAAAGTTTCTCTCAATATCTTAATATTGAATCGACGTTCAAAGGTGGAAAAGGTCAAAGAGGAAGTTTGATAGGGAAGAATGAATAATTAATCGCGAGAATTTTGTCATTTGTACCGCGTTGTTTACCGCTATCATCGAATTTTCTGTCTTTTCAAATTTATTATTTATTTCTCTGCGCCTTTGTGCGCGAGATTGCGAGACTTAACTGTGAGTTGGGTAATACCTAACACTGAGTTATACTAAACTTTCACATTTGTGGTGACTGCTTTGCCTCTTCTCCACCGAATATGACGGAATAAAAAGGCAATTTGAAATCAAATGTTGCATTTGGCACGGTGAAAGCAACCTGTAAGTGCCCACGTTATTGGCACCCATAATGGTGAAAATGAATAGGATCCATACACCGAGATGATACTTTAGTTTACCTGAACGTCATTTATCTTCCGTTGCCTTCGCTCAATTCATTACTGTCCTCTCTCTATCTGAGGATACGCCGTATGTGGTCGGTGGCTTCAACATCCTCGGCTTAAAACTTTTCAACATTGCGCACCTCTCGACTCGAGAAGGTTGCCGACCCCCAGGTCTAAATAGAAGAAATTGTTACTTGAAATTGAGTTATAAATTAGTCACTAATGGTACTAAAAAGGATCCTTACTCGCAATTCGGAACTCTATTACAGCATTTGGGTCTTACCAGGAACAGTTAACTACAATCTAGTACTCCAGGGTTTTATATTATTATTATTCGAGCAAATCAGTTTAGAAAACGCGCTTCCTCTAAATCGAAATGATAGTAATAATACAGTAAAATTAATTAAAGTCTAATTTTTTTTCGCACTTCTCGTTTAATCATAGCAAAATGCTGGCAAGTGAATTTTATTTGAAGTGAACGCAGTCCAGAGTCCACACACTAGACTAGAGTATACGACAACGTTTGCGAACAAGAATTTCCTCTTAACGAACGACGACACGATGTCTGCAAACTTTGTTTCATTTCTATCTATCTATTTTAGTTTGTTTACTTCGTCTTTAAATTAATGTTAGGGATGGAGTGTTGGTTTATTTTTTCTGCCTCTCAGCGGCGTTGCAATCACGTCGACGATAGCAGGGACGCAAATACTTTCATTACATAAGCCACTTGTCTTCATTTTCACATGTACATTCTTGACCATCTGCTGAATTAAACTGCAGATGGCTCCTGGCAACAGGAAGCAATCCACTTATGACCTCTGACTTCACTAAGAATCTGCAGCAAGAGTGAACATTTGTACAGTGTCGAGCGCCACAGGACTGGCTTTTACCTCGTTTGTGCCATAAATTTTAAAAGAAAATTTAACGTATTTTCCCAACCTCAATTATTTCTTTAATTCTTCTCTGTGCCGACCATAGTGAGAGACAGAAAGAAAGAAAGTGGTGAAACAAATATTTAAGCGAGATTTGTTGTTTCTTCGATTTCCTTAAAGGGCATAAAGCAGAAAGAAGACGACTTATTGGTCCCTGGTGAAAGCAACGTGTGAATTTATTATCCAGAGATATCTCGTGAAATAGTGTGCGATATATGGTCGTGTTGTGTAGTGTTTTCAACTCAAATGATCGTAAAAAGAAAAAAAAATATAAAAAAAAAAAGTAATAGAAGAGCGTAAAATTATGCCTGCATTTTATGCGTTCCAGACCGAGGTCCTGCAGAAGATAAAGCAGACATTGAACAATTTACTATCGCATCTAAAAGATTAAACAACGTATGTTTTTTGTTGAATCACACTTAAGCGAATAGGGAGGAAAAGAAAGGAGGAAAGGAATGGCATTTTATGTTTTTGACCCAATGACACTCGGGTAATTTGTTGACTCTTTATTTGTTTACGTTTATTGCTCGAGCGAAGAGCTTTAGATGACCGCAGTACCAAAAATTGCGTCTTAAAGTTAGGCAATTTTATTGATTCGGGTGTACAATTCCCTATTGGCTGCGCTCATTGTCCCCTACTGAGTGGTTTCAAATGCCCTCCCAATGGGCTCTGATTAACACTCTTCTATGTGGAAAGAGAACAAGACATTCATTCTTCAAGCACTTTGCAATGAACAGTCAACATTGCTAACACGTACGATTCAATTATGAGCTGATTTGTGAACAACTGCAAAAGACGTAATCGCTCACTGCAAATCATCACTAATTATATCCCATGAAACCTCCGCGACAAGAAATTCTAAATTCAAACTAAAAAAAAATAATGTTGTAGTAAACAACAGTGGTTGTTTCGATTTTTTTCATGTCTGGTACAGACAAAGTGACAAAAACGCGTTGTAAAGATTAATTGCGGCATTATTTCTTGTCCGGTTACACAGAACTAAACAAGTCGTAAATTTATAACTGTGTGCCAAGTCGGTATAGTCATTGGACGTTCGGCAACTAAATGTGAGTTTAACGATAATGCGCAATACGTGTGAACTCGAGTATATAGTTGATACAAGATTGTGTTAAGACTTAAGAAAGACTTGGAAGTACAAGAAACGATGTAATAATTCGAGATTTTACAAAAATTTAATCCGACCCAAACCAAAATGGTGTAAAATTGTCTCGGAAGTCGAACCACCTCCATTATATTTTTACAACCATCGATTAAATTTAAACCCTATAGTTTTATTCCTAATGTCAACCGAAAATACAAATCTCTTCCTCTTTAAGAACGTCTGAGCGAATCGATAACAATAATGAACGGGACGCACGTTTCCATTCTTCTGAAAATGTTATTAATTTTTCTCATTTTTTTTATATTTTATTTTATTTCATTTCGTTTCTATTTTTTTAACCTTTTTCTTCCTTAGTATAATGCATAAAGGGGCCTTCGTAGCAATTTGATTATGACAAACTTTTCGACTTAAATTTCCTTCCTTTTTTTCAGTCTTCCTGACTTATTGCAACGTGTATAGGAGCAAAAAAAAAATGTAAAAAAAAAAAATCAAATTTAAATTTTCTTCTTCCAACATTATTTGAAAAAACTCTAAATCTAAATCTCGGACTTACGGGATAATACAATATTACATAGATTCTCGACTTTTTCTTTCCTTTCTCTCTCTCTCTCTCTTTCTCTCTACTCGTTGTAGTGGAAATCACTCTGTGGAATTAATGGCCGTGACAAAAACCTATAATTGCAATAGAGCAGAGTTAGCTTTATGTGTGAGAGGGCAAGTGAGGTTGTGCTTCAACCTCCTCCTATTCCTCCATTCTACTCTACCCTGAAGTTGACCCTTGGCCTTTACCGTTTAAGCAGATTGTTTTCTTGCTTCCTTAAAGAGATGGTAGAATAAAGACACGTAAAAAAAGGTAACTCGAGTAGATTCAGGTGCAAAAAATATCGTTTGATGGTCCTTAAAGGTGAGATGTGGCATTCGAGGAAGCCAGCTTTAAGCGTGCCAAGATTAAAGGGCACGATGCAGGTTTTAAAGGTCGAATGCGAAATTTTTCGATACGATTGCAGTTCTATCTAAATACGCATTTTGTTGCAGTTTTATTGGCTTGTCAGTGGCGTTAACTGCGAATTCCTGTGCGGGGGGAAGTGTTTGAGTTGGTGCCATTACAAGTTTCCTTAAGCTTTGCATATTTAACGCAGCAGCACATCTTTACTTAGGTAGATACCGACTGGGAATGGATTAAGACACGTATTTGCAGCTCGAGTTTGAATTTACGGTGGGGCGCAGCGCAGTCGAACGAAAAGTGTATACTATTACGAAGCAAATTTTAGACGGATTAATCGATGTAAAAGAATGAATTTCCGTTTTCTCCTTTTGCTTTCTGGTTTGTACAAGTGTTGCCTTGTGGTTTAATGAATGATTTCATGGCTGTTAATGACGTTGAAACGAAGTCATTGGGTTGAGTGAGAACGAGAGAGTTAGCAGAGGAGAAGGGGAAGTGTGGAAGGGAATTTTCCACAAATGAACGTGCACCAAAAGCAATCACACGCGTTTCCTCTGTACAATTTTCCTCCCATTCTTTCATTAACCACACTCGACCACATTTGTATGTAGTATATGAAAGCATATTTGCAACTGGCAAGTGGTTGAAATTGCAAACTGTCTCATTGCTGATTAGCCACACTGCATTTGCGAAACTAAATTAGCTATATTCCAATTGAAATATTCATTTCATAAAGTTTGCTCTTGTTGTTGTTGTTTTGGCATCAAATTTAACTTACTAAAGGTGACGCGGGCGTCATGCACAGTCCGTGAGAATTTTAAATCGCTCAAATTAACACCGAAGGAAAACTAACCGGTCGATTTTTGCGATTTCAAACATGTTTCCCGTGGTCGTGACATAAAACGTTGGTTTATTTACCTTCTTGAAAGCACATAATGCCACTGCATCCATTGTGACAACCGTATTTGCAGGCATATACATTATTCAGTACAAATAGGATAATAATACGCTATGTAGTTGTGGAAAAGCTTTATTTTTATATACAAAATGCTATGCGAAACCCTCAGAGAAACATTTCCATGGCAACTTTTTTTTTATAATAATAAATGCACACTGCTTTGATTGTCAAGAGAATTGGAGGCACGTTATTGACTAGATTTTTGCCAAATCACTTTATCCTAGCAATTATTTTTTGCCATGATCGTTCCAATTACAAATATTACGATGAAGCTTAACATTTTTTTCCCTCTGCAATTCATGATAATGGTAATGTAATTTTTACCGAAAAACAAATTCCAATTATAACTGGTCTTTTTGATTTTAATTTAAACATATTTTTATCCCCGGAAAAAAATAAAGGTAAATAGATTTTTTTTTTGGTCGTATATACATTTATTTTTTCCCCTCACAGTGTACAACTCTGGCAAATGGGAGGGAAAAACATGTTATTGGATGGAAAAATCAGGCTGGGGTTAATTCAGTTCAAGAAACTTGTATAACCTAATAGGCCCAATTGGGCAATGTTTGTGCAGATTGATAAAATTGGAGAAAGGCAGAGGCAAAAGGTAGAGGTCAGAGTTGGTTTTTCCATCAAGAGTCAAAGAAATCGATAGTAAAATTCAGTTGAAGCTGTAGGGCTGAAGGCTGAACGTGTAGGAAGGAAAGATGTGTTTGTCAATGTGTAATGTTGAGGTAAATTTAGTTTGCAAGAGGAAATTTAAAAGAATTGGGTTTTTAAAGCCGAACGTAGATTATGATGGTATATAGGGGAGATGTGGAAACGTAGTGTCGCTTCGCCCGCTATAATAGAGAACGTGAAAATGCAACGTAATTTATGTGCCTCGTTTCATAACGACATTATGTTTGTGGTTAGGATAATCAATCTCAACTAATTTATGCGGTTGAAATAAATCTGTGAATTTATCCATTAAATTTGCTGCACACGTGCGATGCGCTTTTATTTCCTGATTTATATCGAGTATGGATAAATTTTGTTTTGAAAAGCTTCTGCTCCAGTTCTGATTGAAAATACATTAGATGGACGTGTAGAAAATTGAATAACATCAAAGAACTCTAAAATGAAAACCAAAAAAATAAAAAATTGACAAAAAAATAAAAAGGATAAAAGAAAAAATAGAAATCTTTTCCTTGTCTTCGCAATTTCTGTAAACGCGCAACAGCAATTTTTCAAAAAGAAAATAAATAAGAAAGAAATTTTATTTAAATACACAATTTAATAAATAAACGGCGGTGATGATATTTGTTTGTAAATGATTTAGAATTGCAAGCTGTGCCTTTATGAAACGGCATGTTACGATGATGAATGCTGAACGAGAAGAAATTATGACACAATCCTAGTCGTTGGGCGTAACTTGTTGAGAGGGGAATTTAATTCATATTTAAATAAACTTGTTTGGTTCAAAAATTATGTTTCACTGCAAAGTAATATAAGGTTGCCGGCTATTTCGATTGTCACTTGTAATTTTTCATCAACATGTGGTTCTGAGACGTTGGATTTTCTTCGTCTTCAGGTGTTTTATGACCTCATCGCTGTTTAGTATGAAAAATAAAACTAAAATGAAAATGCAATTATACGTTTTAAACGGGAAATAAATATACAATCGAGTAAAATCTAACTTTAATGGGCTGCTTCTACTAGTTTTTTCCAATCTTTACTATATACTCTGCGTTCTGAATATTTCATACTTTTCTATATTTGATTTGTATTATTTCCCCCGTTAAAAATACATAAAGGAGCGTTATATGTACGCACGTACATTCGAAACTAACAACATTAATTATTAATGAATCGTGAAAATTTTATCATTTTTCTAATGTAGCAACGTAAATCTAAAAACAACATTTTGGTGAGGGTTATGTTGTGATGTTGACTACAAGCGAATGTTGACGAAATAGATTAAATTTGTGTTTTTAAGGTCTGGCTCTCGCAGGCTGTGAATGGACTTTTAATTAAATTAATTCTGTGAATCCATTAGGCAAATACCCCCAAGATGTGGTGGTTGTCTTAACCTTCATTTCTTTTAACGGCTTTGTATTTTTTTTTATTTTCAAGCTTTGTTGTTTTCGCTTCCCTGTTTAATAGGCCGTGTGGTCGCCATTTTTTGCATCACCAAGAAATCGGGTCTTTAGCGCCTCGAATGGTGGCGACTTTGTAAGATTTATTTTGAAAAATCAATTTTTCTAGGTTTATTGTGTAAGATTTGCAATAAAGCCACTAGTAAAAGCGTGATGGCGTAATGATGAAGTGGCAAATAGGTCAACCGTTATAGTGTTCTTTTTTCAAATCCCAGGAGCAAGCAAAGCAACGATTCTAATTAATTGCGCTTTTCTGTATCTTCCAGAGTAATGCAGGGAAGCGTAATAGACAAATCTTATTAGATTTCATTCTGATAGTTATTTCTACTGGATGACTTGGCTGACGAGTCGCACCAGGTGGTCCAGTTGGTTTGTATTGTATCACCACACAGGATTCAGTGAAGTCGTATCGTTCAATGGAGCGATTCCGATTTGTCCAACATTTTAGTCAGTTACGTGCAATTTATTAGTTTTTGTTTTCGATTAATTAATTAATTAATTAGTTAGGAATCTGTACAACGTCTGCATCTCGTTATCTTTGACTTATCAGCATTTGTTTATGAATATTTTGGCGAGAACCGTTCGTCTGAATCACTCGTACACACAATATAATGTAGTGCACGTTCCTACGGGCTCTTTTCTGCTCCTTTTTTCAGTGAAGTGCATCAAGCCATTTTAAGACCGACATAAACAATGTAAAACATGCTTAGATTTCCTGGCGGGAATACTTAATTCCATATAACGCATTCTGCATTTTTGTTCTTGTTTTTTTTTTTTTGTTGCCCCCAGCTTTTCCTGCACATGAACGAAAGCACACGGTTTTTATTACGCAGGAATTGAATAATAATCGGTATTTTATTGCAAAAATAGTGTTTTGCTTTAATTAAAGCACATGCGCTGTTTTAAAAAGAAAATATGAGCTTTACGGTAACGTGCAGAGTTGTGACATTTTTTTCCTGTCACGCTTTGAGACACTTGTCACAAAGGTCGGTTCGAGAAATTTTTTTTGTCTCTGCTCGAAAAGCCTGGAAGAAAGGGAAAAATAAAAAAAAGATCGAAATGTAAAGAGACAAAACCCAGGTAGTTGTAAGAATTCTAAATGGAAAAATCGAACAAGTGCACGCAATAGGTTCTCTACCATCAAAGTTATTCGTTTCCCCAAGCTACCAATATCTAGCCAAAGACAGGAATTGTATTGGAAACAAGTGTTGGAGGAAAAAGTATAAGAAAAAAGAGAGAAAGGATTGGAATGAAGGTTGGCACATATCTCAGAGGGCTCACTAGATGAAACAAAATCCTAACTTGGCCGCTTCTTCTTCTTCTCCTTTTTCTTCTACTTCTACTTCTTTTTGCCTGCTTGCTTTGAGCAGCTGAGCTTCGGACAAGTGAGAAGCTTCCTTTTATAGCTGTAAAGGGTTTCTTTTTATGATGGCATCGCTTTTTATAAGAAGGCGGGGTCTCGTTGGCCAAGAAAGTGTGCAGGTGCTCTGGAAGGAGCAACGAGTAATTCACCGAGTTATGATCTCTACGTGCACACAAGAACAGGTCCCACTGCGCTTCCATACACCCTTCAGTCTAATAATCGAGTTATCATAATGGGCACAAGCATCTTTGCTTTTTTTTCATGGGACACGAGAATCGTGAGTGGATTAAAAAAAAGATGTTGTTTTCTCGTGGTTGAGTCTGAGGGTACAGCCGGCGTCTTAGTTTGCATTTTTAAGTGGTTGAGGGAGCCAGTAAAATGGAAATGCAAGATTAGGTTTGCAAAAAGAATCCTGTTTTAGAAAAATAGTGGTTTACATAAGACGTATACCGTTCTCTTGCTGCGGTAAAAGGTAAAAGCGTATTCTCTTTGGCGTCGTGTCGTGATAAAAGGAAAATTACTCAGTTGCTCATTTTTTGTACATCATTCAACAACAACATGGCGAATTGGCTTTGGGATGTTTGTGCTCGGGGTCATGGTTCCAGGTTTTTTTTTTGGTTTTTTTACCTTTATACATACTCGCTGACTTATGGCCAATGACTACCATAAATTTTAGCGCATTTCTGGACGCAATACTCTAAAATTTATGACGGTTTTGGCCATAAACAATTTTGTGGCTTCTGATGTCGTGTTGTGTACCAGTCAAAAAGATCGAGTGAAACCTTGGTAGGTATATGGAGAGAAAGAAAGGTGTCGACTGGGTTATAATTCAACATTAGACTTTTACTTTAGGCGGTTGATGTCTTAATTAGAGTTAAGTTGCTGTTGGGGATAAAAAAAATTAAATCTTAGTCGTTTAGATTAAGAAATAGTCAATTATTTTAGAGTAAGGGTGTATTTCAAGCGTTTTACGTCCATAAACATTTAATTACACTTAAGTCGATGATGTTTAAGTACCATTAAAGTATTACTTTGTGGTATGGGAGAATAAAGTGTTGTAGTAATGCACATGTTTGGCACGGAAAAAGTGATAAAACGATGTTGTATTTGAATGTTTCTACGAATCTGAATCAAATATTTCCTTGAAAATCATGTTTTGATGTGAGTTTAATGAGTAAATTGCAGTTATTTGCAGCATAATTTGAAAATCAATTACAGAAAGTGGAAAATTGGTAATGGGGAAATTTATGTCGTTGACTTTGCCGGTTTTAACAAAAAAAGTGCAGTGTAAAGTTTGGAAAGAAAACGTAGGAGTGAAAGAAATAAATTATCACGTATAGAGTGTGTTTCTACTGATAAGAGGGATTTACTTTCTCGTCGAGCAGAATTCAATTTTGTACTAGGTTTGGCAATTTCCAATTTTAAATGCTGTAAATCATAGCACGCTCCAATTGTGCGTGTAAGATTTATTAAATTTTTTTAAAAAATGTATTTAAATTTGGGTAAAAAGTTTTATTTTTGATTAAAAAAAAAGTTTTCGGGGTTTTGCAGTTTTTAAAATTGTATTTTTATTTCGTCAATTTTTAATTTTAGTTTTATTTCGGTTTTCAATCGAGGGGAGTAATATCGCTACCGTCGAATGTCATTTTCAGATTGTTTTCGCGATTAAATATATTTATTAGTTTGCCCAAGTTCAGTTTTACAAACAAGAGAGTCGGAATTGATATTTTTCATTTTCGCACGCTTGGCGTTTTGAAGGGAAATTAAAATTAAAGAAAAAAATTCTGATGGGTATATGAGGTTTTAAGAGTAACGATTAAGAAAAGAGAGAAAAAAGATCAATAATTCTAGAAAAAAAGTAAAAAAAAAAAAAAAATCGATTTATCTGGAAGAAATGTTGCAGAAAATTTTAACTTTTTATAAGATGAAATAAATTTCAAATGTTGGGAGTGAGTGAGAAAAAAATTTATTTTTTTATATTTTCACTGAAAAATAAAAGAAAAGAAAAGAGAAACAAAAGATAAAAATTTATCACTGATTGAATTTATCAATTGAAGCTTATCCCTGGCCATCATTTACACTTGCCAATCCTCAAATGTGTTGCCGACTCATTACTAGCCCCGCGAGTCCATCCATTCGTGTTGTGAATGGTCGACGATAGGGAAAGTGTTGATTGGACAGGTGTTGATGGTCTCCGTCGCTGGCAGCCATTGCAGAGAACCTACAATTTGTGCCAATTTGGTCGGTGGCCCCAGCCCAGTCGTGTGACTGGTTTGGTGGGTAATGAGGCGAGGATTGGACATGCATTATTCAAGTCAGTCTCATTTTCAACTCCACTGCCATATTCTGAATAGCAAAAGAGAGTCGTATAAAGATGAAGATGCAAGAAGAATGGCTAGAATATATTTCTCACTCTTTTACCATCGAAAACGTGATGATTTATTATTTATCATTTTTTGCTTATCATGCCTTTCCATTGAAAATTGTGAGTACAATCAATTTTCGAGTTTATATTTTGCACAAAGGAGCTAAAAAAAAATATTTTTTTTGTGTGTGTATTTGTATTGGGAAAAGTGAATTTAGTAGTAATAAAATACTTTATTCTAAAGGAGGAATAGGAGGAGGAGGAGGAAAAAATGCAGAATGTTGATTATCTGAAATCAGTAGTATGTTGTTGATGTTCCCCTTCCCTCTTCGCCACACCATGGCTTCCTCCCATTCCGTCGCACCATCTCCACCGCTTGGTGCTGAATCAATAATTTCATTTCCCGCGCGCCAAGAAGTCCTTTTGAGCGTCACAGGTGAATATTTTTCTCCGCTTGCAATTGCTCGTTCTGGCTCGGTGCTGTGTTGGGGATTTCATGACGTTGGTACACAGACATGCTCGCAATTCGAATGTCACTTGACGTGGTGTGCATCGCAAGACCGATTTTTCCTTCGTTTCTGCTTCTCCTTCTCCATCGTTGACTCTGTATATTCGCTCGGCCTGCGAGTAGATGCAGTAATTGGCGCGCGTTTTCATTGCACGCACCGTCTGGTGCAATGGGGTGGTTTGCAAGAAAGAAGTGGATGGAAAGTTTGCATTTTGAAAATGACTTGGCAAAAGGAGGGAAGTACTTCTCGAGAGATTCCAGGTGCACTGAGGTGATGTGAAGTATTCATAATGCAATGCCCCGTTGGGTCTGCTATTTCTGTACTGCGGACTAAAATGTGAAGTTTTGATAAGGTTGTGCATTGCTCCATATTGTGCGCGCGCTGTACTCGTTCCTATCCTCACGGAAATAATTTAAAAACATTTTTTTTTACTTTTGTTTATATTTTTTCTCATCCATCACGAGTTAATATTTAATGGCACTAAACGTGCATTTTTTTCCCTTTTGCCTAGAGTGGAATAAATGTTTTCTCTATTTTATTTTATTTTGTTTTACTTTAAAATGGATGCATTGCATTTTTTATTGTCATTACGTTTCTGTACTTTTAGTTTGGAAACTTTGGAGTTTGAATGTAAAATTAAAGATGACTCGTAAATGGTTTTGAATTATTGGAAGATGTAAAGATTAAAAATTGAAGATTCGACTGCTGCTTTTAATGCTTTACATATTTTACACGAGGTTAGGCATGATTTAAGGCTAAAGGCAGTTTTATTCACTATAAATTCTGTCCCTGGTGATGCAGTGCGAAAGTCTAATCGAAGTTTCGCTGCGGTTTGCGAATGTTTGCGAGTGAAAATTTTAAAATTGACTGACTGTCGACGATTTTGCAAACTGCAACCGAATCCTGGGTTGAATTTGAAATGGGAATTTGAAATGAAAGTTTTGGAACGACGAGGGGGAAAAAATTATATAAACGTTCTGTCGTTCTTTTAATTTTTTGAAGAAAATTATTAGAATGCAGGAAAAAAATGAACATCGTATTCTGATCATAAAACTGTTCCTGAGGTGTTTTTTTTTTATTTTTTTAAAGATTTCTATCTTTTTATTTCTTTTTATAGCTGCGGCTTGCTTTTTTTATACTTCATCATCAGATTTTTCTTCTTTTTCCTCTCATCTTTTGATCTTTTAAAAATTCTTTTCAACTTATTCTCTCAGGCCAGCAAGAGAACGTTGGGTGAATTTTACTTTTTGATATCAAACATGAACAATTTAACTCCTTCAAAAGAAATAAAAAGAAAAGAAAAAAAAAACTTCTCGATCGGTTATAACATTCTTGCGAATTCGAAATCATTAAATTTTTAAAGGAAAACACCGGGTGTTTAACACGTAAAAAGCCTTGTCCTTTCTGATGCTTAAATCACATGTCCCCCCTTTTTTGCTGTCTAGCACATACTTTTTTAAGAGGAAAAATAATTGCAATTCCTTCAACGTATGTGTAGAAAATGAAGAGACAAGCTGACACCAAAAATCCTTTGCCTCATAGCCAACACTCATCAAATTCGCACTACAACAGATGGGAGATTCCCAACAAAAAAATAAGAAAATAACGATAATAGAAAAAAATGAAAACAAGAGATCACTTTTTCACATCGTATTTAATGTATTGTTAATTAAGTAAAACAACGAGTAACACAAAATGCCGTTTTAATGTACCCCTTAAGGTCAAAAACGCAATAAATTGAAGCTGTCACACTATTTTCCCCACATTTTTTTTACGACTTGCTTTCTTTCTTTTTTCCCCACATTCTGAAATCAGAGCACTCTGCCTCTAGTGGATGGCCAACATAGTCATTTTCATTTCATGTACCATGATTGGTGGACGGGGAGGGGTGAAAAAACCAAGCCCCTGGCAGCACTTCTTTGTCTCGTGACTCAGCTGCAGCACGTGCGTCCATGTGGATGGTTTTTTTTTCGCTTGAATTTCGGTGTATATACACCTTTGAGTTTAACCGTTGCCAGTCCCTGATGACGCATAAAACAAGTCGTCTCTTATCTATATCACACTCGCCACCATGCGGCGCTGATGCAATTTATTTTTGAGTTTGCGTAATATATCATCTTATGATACGTTTCTCGCCTCCCTCACTTCATAAGTACTCGCCAAACAAAGCGAAGCTCGAGCCGAAGCCCTCATTTGGCACCGTACGTCGTCTAAGTGGAAGATGTGACTGTCATGTGACAAATTTGTTCGCCCCAATTTCTTGGGTTTTGCTGTTTGCTGCATGCCAGCGAAAGATTGACTAATTTTGCATGCGCATGACATCTTAAAAAGAGGAAGTGGTAGTTAAGGCTTTTCGCATTTCCTGCAGCCACCGTGACAAATTCGAGGCAATGCAGAGATAAAATATTTTTTCTTCTTCTTCGTCTTTCTTCAATAAGATTGAGATGTTTAGGCAGAATGAATGGGAGTGTTTAAGAATTTAATTTATTCTGATCGCGTATTGGAAGTTCTCTTGATAAGGGAAAACCAGTTAAATTTCACGCGTGATGTATCAGAGCCATAAAAATGGCTGAAAATACAGTTAACACTTTGAATGTATTTTTTTTTTCTTCTGCCATAAAATTTTCTTGTCTTCCTCTTCAAATTTGCGGCCGATTCTTTAAAAGATTGCATCTTCAATTGGTTGGGGGTTATAAAATTTTTTACACCTTTCGATGATGGTTTTTGATTACGCATGGAATATTGCCAGATTGGCGCTGCTCTGAACACAGTCGAAAGCAGGAGGAACCTATTTTGATTTTTTTTTTTTAAGGGGGAAAAATTAATTGAAAAGGGGGATAGTGTCACCACGCCCTCCACTTGTCACGTGATTAACGCCGTGTTTTGGTGTGTGATCCCAAATTAAAAACAAAAGCATTGATTACTCACCCTTTAAACTCTGCTGGAGAATGATAATTTTTGTCGATAGATGGCCTCATTCCAGTGGCAAGTCGTGGTTGTTCTGATTCGAAACTATATTTATCCCTCCCTCCTCCAACTGGGTGAAAAATCCATAGTTACGAATGCAAATTTAC
>JAQFZO010000244.1:0-30449 GCA_034695885.1 Geophilus flavus
TGGGGTGGGGGTGGGGTGGAGGGGGGTTTGAAGTTGGGAATTTTGGTCGAGTCATGTGTCACGTCAAAATGACCAGGTGGGAAGTGGGATGCTTTGACCGTTTATCACTAAACTGACCATGGGATTGTAAAAGTGACCAGGTGGGATGCTGACCGTTTATCTCATTGAAGGGATATTAGTCACTAAACTGACCATGGGATTGCCCAAAGTGACCAGGTGGGAAGTTGGCCATTCATCCAAATTAAGTGGCATGACACATGAGTCACGAAACTGACCAATGGGACTGTTAAAGTGGTCAAATTAACCAGGGGATCAACAAAATGACATAGAATCCATAAAAGTGGACACGTATAATGCAACATTTACTACTAATGGTCGAATTGGCCAAAAAAACAAAAATGATAAGTTACAAAATGACCAATAGTCATCTTGTGCACAAAAAAAAAAAAAATAAAAATTCATAAAAGTGACCAATTAGTTCCAAAAACTGACTAATGGTCAAATGGTTCAAAAAAAAAATTCAGCAAAGTTTAACTAGTAACAAAATTGACCACAGGAATCACCAAAGAAACCATGGGAGTCTATCCAACTGTTGATGGGTGACAATTTTTTAATCGAAGTGAAATTATAAAAAAAAATATTTTTTTAGTAACAGTACGGTACTATAAGCATTACAAAACAAACATGTACCTTTTCCACACCGCGATCCACCTTCGAAACAAAATTTCCCATCGACCACGCCATATTTCCTCAAATCTTGAAACTGCCACGAATTGAGCAACCGCGGCGGAAGCCCAGCGACCAGGCAGAAAAGCCAATCTTGAACGTGAATCCGAGCAGGACCGGGCGAGATCTTGCTCTTGGGTGGAACGTGTGCAACTTGCACTTGAAATTGTTGATCTACAACATCAAAAAACAACAAAAACCAAAAAAATCAATTTCAACACAAATTTTACCAACTTTATCAATTAAAAATTTAAAAAATCATCAAACCTTCTCCCAAATTGGTCCTGATCTTCACTTGCCATTGTATGAGACTTTCTCGCGACTCGAAGGCTAAAATAACAGTGATGTCTTGACATATGATGGCCAATGTGTGCGATTCCTTGTCCAAAGTGAATCCAGATTCGATGGCCAGAAGATTCTCGAGGCTCAGGTTGGCTTTGGTCTGTCCCTGTTTCAATTTGTCTTTGCTGTCTCGGTATAATTGTAGGTTCAGACAGTCTAAATTGGAAAGAGGAAGAAGAAAAAAAAAATTCAATTTACTTTGATATCGGGATGGCGACTGGCACGAATAAAAAGAGGAGAAGGAGAGAAAAAAAACATCATTTGACACTGATCAAATTCCTACACAGCAGCGCGTCGTCATGGAAACGAGCCACACCCATGCTGGATGGTGCTGCCATCTGGTGATGGGAAATTGAGATAGTTTTAATTTGTGGGGAATTTAGTGAGAAATAAACTCGGAAATAAATGTTTCCTTTGAGTTTTCAATTTTATTTGAATGATGACGTCATAACCCTGTAATTCATGCTATTGACTTCGCAATGATATTTCTTGTCTTTGCAATAATTATTGTGAAGGAGAAATTAAGGAGCAATTGTTATGGGGAACGTAACCAGGTCGGTGTTCCATACTAAATCTTCTAACTCCCAATATAAAATTTAATTTTGTAAATTTTTTTTAAAAAAATGAAATTTTTTACATGTGAAGTCAAACAGGAAATACCAAAGGCTGTCCAACTCCTAATATAAAATGTAAAAACCTTCAAAAACGTACATGTGCAATCAGATAAGAAATACCGTACTAAATCCTGTCCAACTTTCCACGAAAAATATAAAAATGTTCATTTTTTTTTAAAATCCTAAAATTTTTATTTTCTAAAAACTCCAAAAAATTTAACAGGATTTAACCAAATCATGTTCAACTCCCATAAAACACATAAAAATTGTCATTTTCCAAAATTCCAAATCAAATCCCGTCCAACTCCCAATAAACTGTAAAATTCCATTTTAAAAAAAAAAAATTTCAAAAACTTATGGTCAGACAGGAAATAACCAAATCCAGTCCAACTCCCCACAACAAAAATAAAAATGCCCTTTTTAATAAAAATCCAAAAAATCCATTAATCACACAAGAAATCAGACAGAACATACCAAAAATCCTGTCCAACTCCAATGTACAAATTTACTCCCCAAAATTTTCATCATTACAAACCACTTGAAACCACCAACTAAAAATGCCCCATTTCTCTCGCAACCCCAGCAGCTGTGTTTGATTCCACCCCCTCCCCTTCCTTCCCGGTCCACTTTAATTGTTTAAATAGAGAACCCTTGGGTTATGTCCACTCGACACCAAACTCACCCTCGTACATCGATAACCAAATTAGAAAATAAAAGAAGCCGCTTATTTAATTCAATCTTTTGCATATCGATTTCACATTCGAATAATAAAACTTGATAAATTACTCGGACGATAATAACACAATGGCCACCGATCGCTTCGAATACTCGAAAAGCCAAACAGCTGAATCTAATGTGTGTGCCCATTAAAGCATCAAAAGGATTCGATGCATTTTATCAACACCCATTCATTATTCACTAAACTCAAGCGTCCTAAGTGGATTAAAGGTGCCTTCAGTCAAGGCCTAATTCCAATTTCAAACTCCAGGGGGCGCGACACAGTAAAAAATCAATGCTATGTCTGAAAGAAAGGTGACAAAAAACGGCAATAAACTCTCTTCCCCCTCTTTCTTTTCTTCATAACCACCAAAAAAAAATTTTTTTATTTGGAAAAATCGATGAAGTTTGTTAGAAATCTTAGAATGGGAGGATAACCGGAAATGAGAGTATGCGCAGCCATTTTCTTATATAAAGCTGTTTATAATTGCTGAATGTGTGCAATGGATTTATTAATTCATCAAGAAATCAATATGATGTCTGCATGCTAAGTTGTTACTTGTTAGTTCTAAACTAGGTTTGTGTGTTATATTTCCTCTGTTCTTGTTGTAAGACTAGTTTTAAGCCTTTTTCTTGTTTAGATTCTGTTGCTATGTACTTTTCCTTTCTTTGCATGCAAATATTCTTGCTGTATCACACAGAAGTGTTGTAATTGTTGACAGAAAACAAACTCAGTAGTTGTTTAGGAGTTGGTTTTGAAACATTTCCTTTGCTTTCATCACATTAGCACAAACCATAGCTTTACACCACTGGCACTAGAAATCTCTTACACTTAACTAGGTAATCAGCGTGATCTCCGGTTGACCTCTGGCTGACCAGAGATTTCTAACACTTCCTAGTCTTCACAGGCATACGCCCGACCCATTAGGGTTAGTACAACTAACCGGACGACAGCATTAATGCTTATTTCAGTCAATGTAGCTTTTTTCGCATATATAATTTAACTTCAATCAGTTGTATCCTGATCCCACGATGTCTTGCAGCTTCTGCAAACATCTCCCACGAAGAAAATTCACACACTGACAGATTTATCATTCCGGTTAATTGGTCCACATTGGACCCAAACCATTTTGTCCCATTTAAACGCTGAACCGATTATCCGAAGTTCTTTTAACTTTGCCCCTAATAAGCGGCTTGTCAGCTCATCCGATGGCCCAATTAGCCGGAATCCACTTTAATGATCATTACAACATTTATCAACATACTCCCCCATACGATAAAACTCCGTAAAATTTTAATAATTTCAGTTCACTGACAGCCTTTAGTCATTATACTTACAACAACCCGATCACTGGAACAAAGAAAACAACATTAATAGATCCACATCTTCCTTCACATACAAAAAAACATCCATCTACAGTATCGGGATTTAAAAAATGGATTAAAGATTTGTACTGTTGGATTGTAAAAGCGAGGACAGATGTGGCAGTTCCCATCTTTAACTAATTGAGTCGGTTCGATATGCTCGGTGAGTCGTCGTCGTCGTCGTGTATGTCGGATTGACAAAGTGCGAGGCTCCGTGCCTTCTCTTCTCCATCAATGCTGTCAAGTTGGACAACTCTCGAGTCTAACCCAGAGACCGAACTAAGCTCGTTACGTGCTCCCGAACACACAAGCAATTTTCCAACAAACCTTCCACCACTGCTCCCGCCTCGTTTCATCCTCAAATACTTCAAACAACCCCCTCATTCTTTTTTCTGGGTTCGCAAACCTTTTGTAAATAAACAAATATTGATCAGTTCGTTACTTATTCTCTAAGGTTATCGGGAAAAGTTAGGTTTTTGACTTTGTTTTGTTTTTTGATCACTGAATTTGATTTTTGAGGTTTTGATGGTTCGGGTTCTAGACACCAGGTTTTTAAATAAGTTTGATTTTTGCCATAGGGGATAATCAAATACGTAGTGTTAAAAGCTCTTAAATTAGTGTTGTAAATTAATCAATTTTCAAGATTTAAGTTCTAATTTCAGGTTGTTAGGCTTCTAATTAAGCTAATTTAGTGCAAATTAAATCCAAAATATAAAAATCCCTAAATCCATCAATTTAACACACATTTAAACACGAGTTTAAACATCAAAACTAATCATTTACGGTAACGATTTTTAATCTCATGAATAACACACTAGTTCCAATTTCAGCCACTAAATTTCTAAATTAACCCTAATTTACATCACTAGAGGTAAATAAAACTCAAAATAACACCAAAAATCCTAAAATCCACTAAATCCATCATCAAAACTAATCATTTAACGATTTTAAATCTCATTAAAAACACTCTAGTTCCAATTTCAACCACCAGATTTCCAAATCAACACAAATCTCCATCTCTAGGGGATAAATCAAACCCAACCCAACACGACACAAAAATCACCTTCAGATCATCTAAAAATCCCTAAACCATCAACAAAACCCAAACCTAATCCCTCCAACATCAAAAAACTAATCACTCAAACACTTCAACAAACCTTATATAGATCAAGATCACATTAAAAACACTCAACATGAGGAAATAAATCAGAAAAATCGAAAAAATTCCATTCACCATTTCACCCGCCTCGCAAAACCCCAATTTCCCTTCAGAAACATTCGCCATTAATCCTCAACCCTCTCTTTATGCCCACAAAATAGCAATTATTTGCCTCCCTCACAAAAGTACACCGAGTTTCACTTTCCCATGCTCTAAGATCCTCGAGCACATCATCATCATCATCATCATCATCCTCCTGACATTGATTTTCTACGCCTTTCCATCCCTCCCTCCCTCTACCCCCACACTCCACTTTTCCACGAATAATTCCTTCCAGATGTCGATGTTTAATCGACTATCCCTAACCCAAACACATGAACCTCCTATACTGTACAAGTAACGTCGCAAAACTTTGATCTTTTTCTTTTCTTTTTGTAAACACCAATTACTAAATTGAGGCGTAATAAAGCCATTCACACAAAACCCAATAGAGGCAAACAAAATAAAAGTTTTTATTACGCACACACGTGCGAACAACGGTTTAAGTTTTTTTTTAAAAGAAGATATCGCATTCTTTGAAATTTGATCTCTAGTTTCTTATCTGTGTGTGTAGATTGTACTGTAGAAATACGAGGATGTTGTGCAGGTGGGTTCTGCGCATAGCCCCCTCTGTGGGGGTGTGTGCAGCGTATCTTTGGTAGGCAAATATGTTGAGTGTGGGTCAGTTATCGTTAATTCTACAAGTATACGTAAAAAAATAACACTTGTAACGTTATCTAGGGATTCAAACAACACGCGCTTGGTAATCGTAGTGTTGTTCACCGTTCACAGATGACGCTGTTGTACTGTAGTAGGTATGTAGAAAACGAGTGTAATGTTTGTTTGATTCGGTGTTTTGGAATGGATGATGTTTTTGTTTTTTTGTTAGGTGAGTAGAAATTAGAAATTTTGTAAATGTTGTTTATTGAGATTCGTTCATTCGTTGTTTACTCATTTTCTGTCGTTAATTATTTTTTTGGTACTTAAGCTTAGTTGGCTCTTAAGTAATGTTTTTGTTTACGATGCAACTTTAGTGTCATTATATGATGAGTTATGTGAATGATACCAATTTCAGTAGTAGTGGTAAAAGCCCTTTCGACTGGGTGTTTATGGGCCCCTTTGAAGTTAGGGCGAGTAAGGGCTTTAGGCCCCGGGGGGTGAGGGGGGAAAGGGAGTGAGGACCGATGACATTCGGGAAAATCGTCGGAGTGATTTAAAAATCTTTTATTCTCGAGTTTGTAAAGTTTTTCAAGTTCGCAAGGATTCCTAAGATTTTGCAAAGATATTCAAATATTTCAGAAAATCTTCAAAGATTAAGATCTTCAAAGATTTCAGAAAATTTTCAAAGATTTCAAAATTTTTTTTATGATTTTCAAAGATTTCAAAAGATTTTTGGTATTTTTACAATTTTTGGTCTTTTAAAACATTTTAGAAATTTTCAAAAAAACATTGGCAGTTTTAAAAATTTATTGCATTTTTGGACCTTCTCCGAGATTTTGGCAAACATGGACCTCATCCGGCCCTAACAGACACAAGCCTACAGATTCCAAGCCCTAAGATCTCCTGCATCCTTCCTGTACCCCCATAACGTTGTTTTTACCCTTAGGCCTTAACCCATTTATGACAAGGAAAAAAACCAAAATTTATTATGAGTTTATCTAGTTTTACTTGTCACTGCAACTAAATATCTCATTAGTAACTCGCATTTTTCTTTTTCTTCAACTTTTTTTTGATGGTGTAAACCGAGTAACTGTGACGTCATAAAAAGTTGGAAACTGAGGGAAAAAAAGCGTAGCCGGGATCAGTTGCACATGTTTCTGTACTAATGAGTTTTAAATGGCATCTGGAACGTCGCAACACCTGTTTGCAGTGTCCGTTTCATTGAATTATGAATGCAGTGGGCTTCATTTGTCGAGTTCCTCGTTTCTTGTTGTTGTTTTGGGAGTAGTGTGTGTGTACTGTGGAGTTGCAGGTGTGTCAGTCTTCATTTAGAGCCGAAAAGCCCAGAGCTATGCTTTGATTGACGCCATTATTTTATTCGATTTAAGAGTTACTTACAATTCCCTTCAGCACTTCGTCTAATATTTGTCGGATTAAGCTCGACGTGCAAACAAAATTTTCTTTTAAGGGTTTCTTTACTTTTTTTCAGTTCTCTTTTTGACCACTAGAGGGCGAAAATTCAAAATGGTGGATTTATAAAAATTATTGTATCAATTTTAATACTTTTTTCCAGTGTAAAATGAAATAAATTAAGTGTAAAATGCCACCTATCATCTCCTTTTAACCCTAAATCTTTTTTCAATTTTCTTTTTGCTCACTAGAAGGCGAAAATTCAAACGGTAGATCATTATAAAGATTATTTTATCACATTTCTTGTGTAAATTACTGTAAAATCGCCTGTAAAACGCCACCTATCATCTATTCTTAACCCTAAATCTCAACTTAAATGATTGAAAAATGAGTTCTTTCATTGTTGCTCACTGGAAGGCATAAATTCAGATGGGAGGATTGGATAATTAAAAACTAGATTTTATCAATTTTAATACTTTTCCTGTGTAAAATACTGAAAAATTAACACCAAAACGCCACCTATATCATCTTTTCAATTCTAAATCTCTAACTTAAATGATTAAAACCATTTCTTTAAAAATTTTCTCAATTCACTTTTTTTCCTCACCAGAAGGCAAAACTTCAAAATGGTGGATGATTACAAAGAAGATTACATCAATTTCAACACATTTCCAGTGCAAACTACTGAAAAATTAACTTTTCAACGCCATCTATCATGATCTCCAACCCTACAAGTAAATCTCAACTTAAATGATTGAAAAATCAATTTAACAGATAAAATATAAACATGCCATGTCCAAATGCATTTCCATTAAATTACACCAAGAGAAAAAAAAATCATATAGCATACAAGATGATGTTTTCTGGTCAATTAAATACAGGATGTAGCAACTTTTTCCCCCTTCCAAACCATACATCCAAAAAAAAAAACCAACAGATTCAATTCATACCCATATGGAATCCACTTCTACTCTTACAGAAACTTCCATCCACACTTAAACAATTTTTTCCAACCCAGAAAAATCCCATAAATAAACACAGACGACACCAGAGCCCCCTAGTGGTCAAATTTAAACCAATTTCCCTTCAATTTTTCATCCCTAAACTAAAACCAGCAGTGCAAACTCCCACACCAGCATCATAAATAAGCAAAAATGGAAATGGATCCACTACTACTGGACAGCACTATACCCACTAAGGGGTTTTTGCTTGCTTGCCCCCTTCCCTTCTCTTCTCCCGACTCGAAGTCCACTGACGGTCGCTCTCAAATTTTATCCCCTGCTCCCCTAACACAACAGCTGTTGTCCATAGTATAATGGGAGGGATCTCGTGTTTTTACTACCCCCTCGCTTTTTCTCTCTCTCTCCAAGGTAACGTTTCATAGGGGGTGGAACGTGAACAAGGGTAAAGGAAAAATGGGGCATAGGGCCTGGATAGGAGGAGTGAGGGCCGTGGGTCCAGGGGGTGGGGTGGGGGAGGGTACGGCATATTTGATCTATGGCCAACTCATAATCTGTCACCAGTTTAACAGCACCAATTGAATGTGATAAGTAATGATATGGGCGATTCTTGAGTTACCCATTCGCTTCCAATTTTTCCTTTACGTCAGGTAAAATGAGATTAAGTGTAAACAAATTGGAAATCGGAGCTCGGCCAATGTCAAAACTGCCACATCGCTTCACTGCAGCGCTTCAATTTTAAAGTTGGCCAAAGTTTCTCTTTTTTTTGGGCCCGTTGTTGAAAGCTGTAGTTGTTTTGAAATTGTAGAACGGACCTTCGTGCACGTGCACAAAGCCGAATTCAGGGTAACCTAGACATCGTCAGTCTTGCGATAAATAAAACTTTCTACCTAAAAATCGCAGAATCAGCAGCATTTGCGCAAGAAGCCCTATACACAATTGGTAATTTTTTTTTTTACCGCATTCAGGATAACCAAGTGGTTTAAGACACCAGCCTAGTTTTGTCACATCATTAATCTTGTGACAAATTAAAAATATGCGTAAAAATCTCATAGAATTTACGTTTGCGTAGAAGTCGGATATATGATCGGTAAAATTATACCATATTCAGGACAACCGAGTGATCTGAGGCATCAGCCTCTTATTACTCACTAACCTTGTTAGTCATGCGATAATTTCAACTAAAGTGTCTATTCTGCGTACTTACTTGCAATCGGTGAATGTTTCTTCACAACACCCCATCTCGATTTCCACTAAAACACCAACAACCATCAAATGAAAACAAATTCCAATAAAAAAAATCACGTTTTCCTCATTCCCTTACCTTTTTCCCATCACGAAATTTCAACCTCTCGTCTAATATCACTTCCATCATCTCGATAACTTCCACTCCCTAAATAATAACCCGTCATATCCAAAGACGTAATAAACTAGATCGGGCAATCGCATGCCCCGACGTGTGCCACTGCTTGACATCGAATGCCTGCAAGACAAACTTTGTCCAACTCCTCGTCTCGTCGCCCACTCAGTGGCCCTCTAGTGACGAGACACAGCAACTTGTTCGACTCGACTCGAGTGGAGCTCGTACGTAATTCGATCACTCGTGAGTAAACGAGCAGAAATCCTCAATTATTATTCACTCATTTTAATTACGTATTCTACGATTCCTCTATTAGGATTCCTAATTCCAATCGGATTCGAATCGAAATCAAAGTTGAGTTAGACAACGTCGCTCGCGTTTCGTGATCGAAATAACATATGCAAATAACGCATCTAATTATTCTTACTCATCGGTTCTTAATCACATGATTGAGTTGTCAATTGAATTCTCGATAGGGGGAGACACTTCGATCTGACATTTCTATTTATTCGTGTTTTCATCAAACAATTCTGCCGTTCTGTATCATTTTTTAACATTCATCTTTATACATGCATCTTTGAATGTCGCACAGAGTTTATTGTAGACAAGATATTTCTCATTATTGTTTACTATAAAGTTCAAAAAAAAATTTTGTTGAAAGGAAAAAAATCAATTTTCTTCCAGTTGTAACCATTATTTCAATATAAAATATTCAGACCGGTCATGGTTATATATTAATTTAATTTCTAATATTTTGTGTTTTCTCATTTTAAACCTTCAGGGAAAGAAAATAATCTATTTTCCCTTCCTTTTCTTTTTCTTTCTTGATTTGTCCAACAAAATGAATGAATTTTTAAACTCACAGTCAGAGTCTCTGGATATTTGTGGAAAAATGATAAACCGAAGTTTCCAAATCCAAAATAAATTAATCAACCAGAAAATTAGATGTTTCTTCCCTGTTTTCAGAACTACTATATACTGTAGTACAACGTCATTATTTTTAAATATAGACCTCCAAAACCTCCATTTATTCTTGTTTTCCTTTAAAAGGAAAAAGAAAAAAAGAAAATTGTTGTCTCTAAAAATGGATCAAAGATGGCAGTCAGCATAATCCATTTTCATTTATTTTTATTTTTATATTTATATTTTCCCGGGTCGTCACTCGAGATGAATGAAGTTGAATTATTTGCATCACTCTTGTATGCATACACACGCTATTTGCAATGCAATGCATGCGAGAAACAGTATAGTATTGCGATAAATTAAACTTTCTACGTAAAAATTACAGAATCGACATTTGCGCAAGAAGCTGGAGACATGTTCGGTAAAATTACAGTATTCAGGATGACCGAGTGGTCTGAGGCACCAGCCGTGACATATTTACGACTGGGTGTCTATTTTTCATATTTGCTTGTGATCGGTTAATGTTTCTTCATTTTAAAAATTCTTTTTAAAAAAATAAATCGATCAAATTGATTGACATCGGGGGACTCGAGTAACAGATAAACGAGTCACAGCAAAGTCTTGTGAGTCAACAAGAAATGTGACAAGTTTATATTTATTTTTGCGATGACAGAACACGTGTTGGGAGGGTCGTGGGTCACTCACTCGAGCGTTATTTAACGACTCAATCAACCGACAAAACCTGCAGCGAACAACCAATAAAATAAATTAATTAAAAAAAGAGGTTTAGCGTGTTTTTTGACTGTTTTTCCTGCATAACTTCAACTTTAAGCGATTCTACACTTCCATAATAAAAGTTTCATAAAAGGAGAAGAAGTGTTTATGAGTTTTAATATCACAAAAAAAAAGGAAAAAGCTTGCACAGAAGTTAAATGAAAAAAATATAAAAATGGTTAAAATGAAGTAATAAAAGTGGATTTTTGGTAATTTTAAACGACCACCTGTTTTACTGCGGTTCATTAATTCTATCAGGTTCAGCTCAAACATCCTGTCATCAACTGAATGTGGTTTTTGGACTTGTTTACATAAGAAAAAATGTTGGAAAATTTTTTGGGAATTTTCTTTTAACGGATTCGAAAGTTTGGTATTTTGGAATTTTGAATTATTTAGGTGATGGAAGAGAAATTTTAAGATTCTTTCTTTCTTTTTTTTTGTGGGTAAAGGGGAGGGGCGGTTGTGAGTGTCCCTGTCGACATAATTAAGAAGTCTTAAAAAAGAATTCCGTTTTTTTTTCTATCCCCTCTTTTCTTTCTATGGTGTTTTCTTCAAGATGAATGCATGTTTACATCAATCTAACTGGAGTGTGGTTGGAAAAATATTTTAAGAAAGCCTCATTGTTTTTCATGCGTCACTGTTTTTCAGTTTTTCTACAATTTTTCTTCTTGTTTATATTTTTCTGGTTTTCAGGTTTGTGGAATATGAATAAGTAAATAGATAAATCAAATATTAATTGGAAAATTGGGAATTTTATATTTGTTGTAGAAAGGTATGTAAATTAAGGGGTAAGAGACTTCTCTAGTTTTATACAAAATTTGAATACAAATTTTACAGAGTAGAAATGATTGAAAACCAGAAATTTTGTTTATTTCACAAAATTTTGAAAAACGGTTGAAATTTGGCTGAAATTCCATAAATTTAAAAAAGTGGGAAAAACTTGCAAAAATTTTATAAAAATTTGAAAAAAGTGGAATAATTTTGCTAAAATTCCACAAAATTTTCAAAAATGGAAGAAATTTACTAAAATTTACACATTTTTTTTTTTGGAAAAAAACTTAGAACACCTATTCAAATTCCACAAACCCTTGAAAAAAAATCAACAAAATTCTCATTCAAAATTTCTGAAAATTTACCACATTTTCAACTTTTCCAAAAAACTCCCAACATTTTTATTTTCACAATACTTCACTTGATGTATACAAGTGAGTCTGAACACCAACACTGTGTGTGGGTTTTCATCTCTTGTCTCATTTCCCTACTCCCCAGCCCTCCCCCCTTACAAAAAAACCAAAACAAAAAAAAAACCAACAAAAAAACCCAAGAAGAAGAAAAAAAACCTCCAACAAAATTTGTGGGTTTGTGTTTCGTTTTCCTACAAGTGAATAATTAGGTGTGAAAAATGCACTCGTTTTTGATCTCCCGTCCGAACTTTGTTTACACACCCCCACAAGAAAATTTATCGTGTTTTGTTTCACCAACTCGAGCAACGACAAACACCGCGACAGGATGAACAATTCCCAACAACTCAACAACTCCACATTCATTTATAACCGATACTTCAAGGTGAATTAATTCATCACATCCATAACAAAGTTCACAGTTCACACCCCTTTCATGACCACCAAACAAAAATTCCAAAAAAAAAAAAATTCGACCCGCCCTCTAGTGCTCGATGGAGAAGACTAGTCATTATACGAAACAGAACAAGGGGGACACGAGTGAAAAAACACCTCCTGGTGTCCTCCACCCCCTCACACAAAGGGTGGGAATGGGGAATAATAAAAAAACAGAGGGTGTGAAGCATTTTTTCATTCACCCCTCACCAATTCCATTATCATATCAATGCGAAAAAAGAGGTTTAGTTCGGCTCAATAAGTACAAATGATTACAAATGTAGTCGCAATTTCTCATCAATTCTCATTCTTTTTTTCTGTTTTTTTTTTGTGTTTGTGTAAGTAGCAACTGTGTTGAAGGTTTTTTTTTCCTTTGTTAGGCTTCACTGCACGGGTTTATTGGAGTTAGCTGCACATGCTGTTAAGCCTACTTTTCGTGTTTCCGGTGAGGTGGGTTGGAACTGGGGATCAAATTTAGTGTTTAGTGTTTGGATATTGGGATCGAAGGTTCTATGAAATCAAAATTGTGAATCAAAATTCAAACATTGAAAAATTCAAAAATTAAAATATTGAAATATTGAAAAATTCTACATTGAAAAATTCAAAAAATCAATAAAAAGAAAGAAATTTATCAGATGTCTGCCTGGAACCATCAAATAATGACTGTTATTATGAACACATTTCATTTTTTAATAAAATGACTTCCTGGTCAGATCAGAGTGCATGAACTTCTCATAAATAGATCAAAAAACAAGCTTGTTGATGTCTTTAGCAATAATTTGACCCCAAAATGTCATTCGTACATGTAAATCAAAGAAAATCCTTCAAAAACCTAACAAATCAATCAACAAACCTGACAAAAGTGTTCAAACACTTTCCTACATCATTGAAAACAAGTTTTGTACAAATCCAACTAGAAATTCATCTATATAGATGATGTTTTTGGCTGTTTTATATATAAAACAGCCAGATCATTATTTCCTTCAAACAATTTCCAACAAAACACTAGAAAAAACTTGACAAAAATGTTGAAACAACCCTGGACTATCCAAAACAACAATTTCAACAAGAAATCCCTTAATAAAACAACCAAAAACAAAATTTCATTCACTATATTTACTCAAAATTAAACCATTTTCCCTTCCCAAATGTATTCAACCCTTTTCCTTTCCATTCCCCATTTGTAAATGAAAAACTCAGAAACAGGGAGTCGAATCTAATTGCTACTTTGCATTTCTAAATTAAAATATTCAATTCCATCTGTGCCACAATTAACACTGACTTTTAACTTAATTACAAATGTAAAACGAGTCAGTTTCATACAAATATCTTCCTGACAACTACAAATAAACCTTACAAGACTCTCTACACTATATCCACATCTTCCAGCACTCATCTTCACCCAATCAATATTTTATAAAATAATAATGATAATTTTAATGATAATGATAAAAATGAATTATGTGGTTTAATGATTGAAATTCACTTCTGAAGCAATGACCCCTTTGCTGCCTACACAGCATTTCCCAGATCCACAAATCATGAGGGGGTTAAATGGGGTAATTAGTCACTTTCAGGAGTCAGGGGGGATAAAAAATCATCTGGATGGATAATGGGATGGGGGCAAGGAGAGGTTGGGGTGTCATAATGGACACCATAATGATTGCATGATGTTTTCCAATTGGTTTTTTAGGCTTTCTTTTTTATTGGATTTTTTTGAAAGTTTTTAAAAGGATTTCATGTTGTTGTGGCTTACTCTTAATAAGGCTTCTGTTAGTTTTAAGGATTGCCAATAGAGTTCATTGTTAATTTAAGTCTTTCTGTTTCTTCTAATTGTTAATAGTTTGCTGTTATTATTAAGTCTATTCCTTTGTTTATTTGTTTTATCCATTGTTTAAGCCCATTTTTATGCCTTTTTTGTATTCACACTTGTGTTCACACTGTAGTTTAAGTCTAGCAGCAAGGTTTAACCAATTAGAAGCCAGATGATTGTTCAGTTTAGTTACAATGCAATAACTAAATAAACTGCAATGCCTATGGTTGGACAGTACAGAAATTCACTCTGCATATGAGAGTAGGCTCCTATTGGTTGATGTTTTGTGTGCTGTATGTTGCAGCATATTTCTTGCGTATGCAAACATACAATCAGCAACAAAACTTTAAAAATACTAGTTATTTTAACATTTGGTAAAAACTATAGGACTTAAACAAAATTCCTGTTACTCCAGTGCTTTAAAGCCCATTTTATTGATCTCTACAAAGTTTGTGGAGTATGCACAATGCACCTTGCAGTTGCGATTGCGTTTATGTATAAATATGAATCTAGTTACAGTATGTTGTGTTTCTAGAAAGTTCTCTGCATGCTTTTATGATCATTCTTGTTATTATTGATTGCATTTCATGAGTAAATCACTCTAGGTTAAGATTTTAGAGATTGCGGTTGATTTCTTCATGCCTCTGCGCTTCTTTAAGACTACATATACGTAACTTCGTAAGGTAAAATAGATTGGTAATCTCTGGTGCTAGAGTATCTTTTAGAGGCTTATTTGGACACCAGAGAAGAGTTGGTTGGAAACTTAGTTCTCCAGTCAATCAGGGACTAACTGCATAGCTTTTCTATAAGGCATATAAGCCAAGCCCCCTCATCCCCCACCCCCATGTTAAGGCTGCGCTTACTATAACTGCACTGCTTCACCTCCGGCGGATTCAAATGTAGAAATGAATCATTTGATGCACAAACAGAGATTTCAATTTGCAAATTTAATTTCCACTGTCGGCAATCCCAATTTGACTTCAAAGTGAATCGGAGGAAATTAAGAGAAGAAAATCCAGGGAAACAAAGACGTGGAAACTGGAAACGGAGAGTAAAGACAAATCTAATCTGCATTTCAGATAATCCTTTCGCAATTTACACTTCAATTATTTAGGCGAATTAAAGGTGTTGGGTTTAAGGTTTTTATATACTTTGGTGAGTTCCTTTTGGGTGGGTTTTTGGCGTTTTACAAGTTTTTTCCAGCTATTAAAACGCTCTAAAGTCAGGTTAGTGCCTTAATAAAGTTGTTGATGTAAATAGTTATCAGTGCACTATCAAAAAATGAAGTTTTTTACTACTTTTGTTTACTTGGATGGTGTTTATAGCGTGTGTTTAATTGTTTGTTCCACTTTTTATTGCAGTTTTTAACATTTTCAGCATTTTTTGGTAAAAATACTTGAAACTGTACAATACTCACTAGCCAATCATCAACATCAGAAATTTAGTTTGATGACTCAATCATCAAGATCAGCTTATACTACAATTTACAAAGTTACAGTTTAAAGCAGCAAAGCGAACCCTTTAGTGTACATCAAGTATGCTTATGAAATTGTTTTAATGAATTTCTCCATTTCAAAACATCACGCTTTAACTCAATGTAAACTTCAACTTTGCTCGTTTATCTTTAATAGCCCAAGGAAGAGTAAACTTGCATTAACTTGCACATTAACGATTCATTTACTCTTTTCAAACTACAGAGACTACATACAACGTAACAAAGCCAAAACTCCTTTTGGCCATAAGCCCACGTACAAAACTCCTTTAATCAACATAAAATTATACAAATTATTCCCTTATAAAATCAAAACATTCCCACCAAAAATGCAGCAAACATCGTGTCAACCATCTCACCTCTTCCCCTCTTAACTTTTCTTAACATAAATTTCTGAATTTGTTATGTTTAAGTCTGAATGCTAAGAACCGTTATCGGTGTATTAAATGTTAAGCACTTTTATTGGTTGTGAGAACTATTAACCACTGTAGAATTGAACTCTTCACACATGCCACCATGTTTGCTGCTAATGCTAAGTGCCATTGTTACTAGTGAATGACATCATTATGAAATTCACGCATGCGCAAGATACAAAAAGTGAAAAGGGTCAAAGTGACCTAGCAATGGGCATTGGAGATATTCATATAGCATGTAACTTTAAAGGTTAATGCAACACTATCAACCGGTTCAATCTCGAGAAGCAACAAAACTTCCTCGGCTGTAATTTTCAATTTCCATTCGTGGCATAAATCTTTAATTGAATGTACAACTTTTGTAAAAGCCTTTATCGATTCGCGCGTATATCAAGTCATTGCGTTACACACACAGAGAGAATGAGAAGAGAAGACAAGTGGCGATTGCCGACCGAACATGAACACGAGAGAGAGCGAGCGAGAGAGAAAAGAATTCCTCGCACGGGTTCCAAAAATAAACACAAGGAGGCGTGTTGAAATATTTAAAATATTCCAACAAACCGATAAAGCAACACAAACTGGCAAACTGCAAACTGCAATCTTTGTTTCGGCTGTCAGAAATTCAAGAAATGTAAATTCCAATTAAACATTTCACTTTAAAACGGCCCAAAAATAACACCAGACGGCGCTACATCACCTTCATTTTATTGACAAAGTGAAAAAGATAAGCGAAAAAGCTTCTTCGCTTCGCATTACTAATGCAAAAGGTCAATTAAATATTTCACGTAAAGCGAGATCGAGGTCCCTTGAAGCTGCGCAAAGTCTTCAATTTTTTTTTTTACTGAGTTGGTGAGTTGGAGTGGCCGTTTTAATTAATTTTTTTTGGTTGGATCGTAAACCACCGGAGGAAGAAGAGGATGGAAGAGATGTGTCGACTGACCATCTGGTTTGAGTCTGGTTACATGTTTGGAATGAGATTATATATGACTGAGTTTGTTGTATGTGTATGAAATTATTAATAAATTGAGTGTTTTATTGATTTTAAATGAGATTTATCTCGCTTTATTGGTATTTAGTGAAAGCTCATTACGCCATTTGTACAAACGAGATTTAAGCGACTAATTTGTTGGTAATGTAGTTAGAGAGTTTGGTAATAAAATTTCGGGTGGTTTAATGTAATTTATACATGTTTTGATGTCGGGAAATTGAGTTTTGAAATTTTTTTTCTGGAAATTTTGAATTTTAATTTTGGGGCAACTTTGGATAATTTTTTTTGAGATTTAAATTATGGGCAAATTTTGGGCATTTTGAATTTTGTGCAACTTTAAGAAAAGTTTTATATTTTTTAATTTTTTTTCTGGTGTTGTGGAATTGAAGTTTTCAGTCATTTTGGTGCTCGAGAGACGACAGTAGAGTTTTATACTTTGACGTCCAATTGGAGACATGACGGTAATAATTTTTATTCAATTGCATTTGGGAAGACTTGCTACATAAAAGTTAAACTTTATGGGTCCTGCCAGGTTTAACAACTGAACAATAACAACTCGCAGAGTTTATGGAGCTAAAAAGTTGGACAATAAGAGGGTATTTGCAACTCCCATAACTGCATTCAATCTGGAGGAAGTTAAGGCTCGCGTCGATTTTTATCGACTTAAAGGGACGGGTTACAAGGAAAATAAAATTTGTTACTCTGTGTTGCCATGTTAGGATGCTGCTGGGATGTTTTTAGGATGCTGGAGTGAATCATTTGGGTGCAAAAATGGAGAGAAGAGTGATTTTTATACATAATTTAAGCTGGGAAATCAATATTTGACTAGTTTTAGTCATAAAATTCCAATTGACAAAAAAAAAATCGATTTTGGTCATCTTGCACAATTTGTTTGTCGAAAATCTCAATTGAAACCAATTTCTTGACCAAAATCTCAATTGAAACCAATTTCTTGACCAAAATCTCAATTGAAACCAATTTCTTTGACTAAAATCTTAATTGAAACCAATTTTATGGACCAAAAACTGAATTGAAACCAGTTTTTTGATCAAAAACTCAACCAAAATCAATTCCTTGAGCAAAAAAACTCAATCAAGATCAATTTCTTAACCAAAAATTCCATTTCTTCATCAGAAACTCAAATCAAAACCAATTTCTTGACCAAAACCCAATCCAAACCCATTTTTTAACCAAAAACATTTTTCTTCCAAAACTGCCCTACAAAACCCATCAATTACAATCCCAAAATATCAAACCCTGCAAATTTACCTCCAAACTCATCCAAAGTAACCCTTTCAAACTATTACAGAAAAATCCAACCCAATAAAAATTACACACTAGCAAGTCGCCAACAAAACTAAAACATGCTAATCAGATTCAATACGTCCCTCTCGCTACACCAACCAGTCTTATACATAATTCACGCATGCACAATACCTCGAGTCATTCCCGAACCCTTACAACACTTAACGTAGACGTTGATTTATAGCTCCTTACCTTAAGGGAACCATGAAAAGCCGAAACGAAAAAAACACAAACTGAATTTATTTATTTTTTCCCCTTTGCGATTTGCGCAATACGCGCAATGTGTCGATGTCCGATCCCTAGCGGCGTCGACGAGAACTAAATTAATGGCGACTGTTCGGTGTCAAACGTGAAATATTTGGCGGAAAAAATGTTGTTGCATGAATAATGGCATCGAGTTTGTTGCAAATAAAGTCTGGCGTCAAAGTTAAAAGAGTGAGAAAATTGATTTCGTGTCAAGAACAGCCCCGAGGATCACAGGTGCAATAAGATGCACGTGTGCATATCGGATTTGTAAGCCGGAGGCATTAACCGATACCTCGACTTGTGCTTAGTCACTCACTCCTATTGTTTTCGAACAAGTTTTGCGGTCTTAAATGATTCGCATTAATCGATTTAGCTCGGCACTAAATGAAATTTGACACCTTAAACTCACGGTTTCAGCATTCCCCTGCGACCCTAACACTCGTTTTTTGCATCATTTAGCGAGTGAGATTGGAATGGGTGAGGATTTTTAAGAAAATAGTGGAAAATTCCGAAAAATTTGGGATATTTGATGAGGGGTTTTGCCATAAATTGTATTTTTTTTTTAAATGTGATTTTGGGTGAAATTGTTGAGAAGGAAATTTTTGGAGTGTTTTTGATGAATTTTGCAATAATTTTTTTTTCGTGCATTTTTTGTATTTTTCATGCAAAATGCAAAAAATGCATGGAATTTTTATTGTAAGAATCTTCAAAAACTCCCAATTTTTCCTCTTCTAACATTTTTTGGCATTATTTTATGCATAAATAACAATTTTCATGGAAATTCTGCAGAAAGTTGGAAAAACTTGACCAGTATCTTCAAATTTCCCTCCATTTCTGCAAAAAATTTGCATTTTTTGGCTATCATTATCAAAAGAATTTTGCAGTAATTTTTTCTTCAATTTTCAATTTACTTCAACAAAAACTTGCATCAATTCACCCGTACTCTTCAAACAAACTCCCAAACTCACTTTTCCCCATCAATTTTGCATCTTTGTCTCCTCTGTCTCGCCGTTATCACCAATTCGCAGTTCTTCTCGCTAATCTTCCTAATTTGTTAGCTGTGTAATTGGTTTTTATAAGGTCAGAGAGCTTTGACAGTCTTGCGTTGCGTGTGGTGCAAATATAATGCGCTCGAGTAACGAGCTAAATAAATAAATAAGGTTTCAAGATAATCAGCTTTGTTTTAACATCACAAACTGCATCGATTCCGATGTGATGTTATGTATCGATCTCCCTCTAACGATGAAACCGAGGTGTTATCAATGGCTTCTTGCCTTTTCCTTCTTTCTTCCTGACCGCCTTCTATCCAAAATCAATAGCAAACATCTTTTTGCCCTAAAAGAAACTTGCGCAATCCGATACCGACTCCTCCCAAACCCAGCCTCTTGCTCGAGATGGAATACACGATAAAGCGAAGGCAAAAACCACGATAACGCTAAAAATATTTGCCAAACTTGTTACTTACGAGCTCTTTCAGTGTAATTCATTTTCTACTTCATTTCACCCCACGAGAAAATATATTCCCATTAATATCGTGTTAATATCGTAGGCCAGAGCGCCATAACTTTTAATAGTTGGTAGTTATCGAGTGTAAATAAAGAAGGCTGTTGCAACTCGTAATGGCGGCCTGTTAATTCGTGTTTTGGTATCGCATTTATGCTACAACATCAAACAAAAATGGAGTTTGCTAATACTAATGCTAAAATCAGGGCGCTTTTGAAGCGCAGGTAGCGCTATCTAGAGGTGTTTGAGTTTAGTGGATGATACAAGAAAGTTGCTACCGAGTTGCTACTGACATATGCTATGCTACCACAGAATAAGGATGCTACTGTATCGAGGGCAGAGCGCCATAACTTTTATGTTAGTAGTTCTCGAGTGTGAATAAAGAGGGCAGTTGCTACACGTAATGGCTAACTGTTAACGCGTTTTGGCATCGCGCTCACGTCATTACATTAAACAAAATAGTTTTTAGTTCTAATGCAAAAATCAGGGCACTATTGAAACGCAGGTAGCGCTACCTAGAGGTGTTTTAGCATACATTATGATATAATAAACTTGCTACAGTACAGCTGAAAGTCTACTTTTTGGAATAGCAGTGAAATTAATGAGAAATATTTTCCTATACCAAAACTGAATCATTAAATTTGAAACTTTCTATTTTTTAGCATAGAGATGGCAGCAGTAATGCTAAAATCAGCACACCGTTGCAGCGCTGCCAATGCTATCAACTGATTTTTGTAGCATACTGGTACTGGATGAAGTGGATGTACAAAAAACATAGCATAATACCCCATTCGCAGTTTCGCACTACAAAATTTAAGTTAGCTTAAATTTCAAAGCTATTTAAAATCATATGATGTTAAACTAGATTGAAGGTCATAAGCTGATCACAATAAGCTAGCCCACATCCGATCCGTGTCCTAGTGTGAACAAGATATACAATAACTCTAGCATTAAATCTGAGACTGCATAGAGTACAGACAGCGTATACTAGTAAGTGTTTACACACATTGGATGTGATTCCATACCTGATATGTAAGAACAAACACAATTTGAATAGCTCAAGTTGCTACATTCTAACAAGACAAACAAACAGTTAGAATAACTTTTTGTAAACACCAGTGAATTATTTTTATAATTTTCGATATTTAAGTGAAGATTAACAGTACCGTAGATACAGCAATTTCCAGTAATTACTAATTACTAATACCATAGCGGACTATAGTGACTGATAACTAATTACCAATATTAACTTTTGTATTCCATTCCCTTATAAAACTAAACCATAAAATAAATTTTTAATTTTTTAAAAAAACATTTCAAAATATTTTCGAAAGGTATCATTGATCAAACAACCCAATATTACGGGCAATTTGTTGATGACTGCAACTGACAAACTCAAATCACAAGGGCAATTCGCATTTACTCACGATACTACACCCTGGGTCCCCCTGATGAAACATTAAGAGCAAGTATATAGTACCCTCTAAAAATGGCTGCCATCCACTTCTCAATGTCACCTAACACAATTACCCATGAGTCACTTCTCTATTCCCACAATCCCCCTTCACTTCAACCTCATCTAACTCTTAACAGTCCCAATCCAACTTCCAACTTTTTTTTTTACCAAAGTCCAACCAAAATGTCCAAAAAAATTTAAAATTAAAAAAAAAATTTCCATCTAGAAGGAAATTCAGTGTCTGCTGTCAGTGCGCGCGAGTGTCAAATTAGATGCAGAGAATGACGTCACGTGTCACTATATCTGAGGTATTTATTACCTGTCAACACTTTGATGGGCGAGTACGTCTCGGAGGAGAATTCGGTTTCAAAGAGTCCATTTGCGGACTCACCAGATTGACGTATCGAATCTCGTTTCTCGCTTCGAATTGACCTCAAAATTCGATGAGACCACAAAGTTATATAAAACAAATAAATGGATACTGTGGTTTTCGAGTCACGGGTTGTGTTTGCTTTAGAATTTAAATTAATCGGGAGATTTTGACTCTTTTTATTCTTTTTGACTGGATATAACAGCTGCTACAGTCTTTTTGTAATGTGTTGCATAAGCGGATTAAGGGCCCTTGCCTTTTTAGATTAGAATAGCTTGACCCTAAGCCTTATGTGTAATACATTTACAAATCCAAATGCACTTCAAAGTTTTTTTTTGCCTGTTAAAAAAAGCTTAATAAAGTGGAGGGGGTTTTTGTTTCTAGTGTTTTTGATTTTAAAAAAAAAGTGTAGTGACGTTTTAAGAGTTTAAAATATTGGGAAATCAATAAATGATTTTAAGGAATGTGTTCTGGGTGATGTTTGTGATATAGGGCTGCTCGGTGGAGATGGTTTAACGGTTTTTAAAGTTGTTAAAGTGTTGATTATTGTTTAACAATGAAATATTTCTGTTTAACAATAAAAAAATCCTTGTTTAACAATCTAAAGGTTCTGTTTAACAATTTTTTAGCCTACATTATTGACAGTTTTCAAATTGTTAAAGAAATAATCTTGTTTAACAATAAAACAATTCTTTTCAACAAAATCCCTGTCATCCTTCATTTAACCTAACATAACTCAACTTAACATTCTACTGAGAAACCAAACCACTCAATGTTTAGTTTCATTAATAATGATTTAAAACTTTAAAATTTAGCACATGTCGAAAAACCACAGTCGAATTCTACAGTACAGTACAAACTAAAATCGATTCAAAACACTCTTATACACATCAACACACAACATCACATCTCTCTCCTTTTATTCTTCACATCCCAACAATTCCAACCTCAAAAACCTTCTAAAAAAACACCAAAAAACTACAAAAACCCTCAAAATTCATAACAAAACACCCCCAACATTCCAAAACATCAACCATCCTACCTAATAAGCAATAACTCCAACCATTAAGCAAAAACATCTAATAATAGAGTCAAAAAATCTCCATCATACTTCATTGACACTCAGTAGAAAGCCGTCAAGACATAAAAGCATCAGCAAATACATAAATTTGCCTGCAAAGCAGATGACTAAAAACCACTTTGATATTTCTGTCAACAACTGTCACTAAGCCATTAAACATTCTCACTCGCCCGAAAATGCATCCATAAAAAATAATAATAAAACCTTTTAGTGAGCTTTAAAACGATAACGCTATCGTTTTTTTGAAAAAAAAAAAATCTCACTGTAAAAACCATTAACGAGCGAAATGATGGTAGCCGAATAAAAAAGATCTTTGTTTGTGTGTGATGGTAAACAAGACGAGATGAGTGGATAAAATAAAAAAAATAAAAATGGGGTAGTAAAAAAAAAAGTTTTTTTACGTTGCGTGTCTCCGTTTCAATTCCCCGAAGAAAATGGGCAAGTTCACATAATGAAATGCGTAAAATTAAATTGAGGAAAGTCGAAAAGTTAAAAATAAAAAAAGAAAAATGGGAGAAAAAAATGTTTTGCAGTGAAGCTATTCTATTATTTAAGGCGGAGAATTTTTTTTTTTTTACTTTACTTTCTCCACTGATAGTCCCAGTTTGAAAAAAGAAAAATTTTTTTCTTATGTATGAAGTGAAATTAAATTAAAGTTCTCCTACCTGCGACGGGAGAGTGCTTTCTTGCAATACACCATCTGGATTTCCACTATGAAAATAATTAAACCTCAAAAATCTCGCGGGAAAATTTGTAAATTTGAAAAAAAATGAAAAAACGTTTTTTCTGGTTTTTGTTTTTACCTTTTTGCCATCGCGATGTTTGAGGGTTCCCTGAATGATCGTTGCCGTTAAATCCATTGCTGCGCCCCAACGTATCCACTCGAGTGTTCGACGCGCATCAAGAGAACTAAATCCAACGTGCTGCTCCACACACATCACTCCGAATGAATGAAGTGAGAGGAGAAGAGAGCAGCTGCCCCGCACGCGCGACACTTTCCTCCCACCCTCTGATTTCAATGGAAGTGGCCACAACGCACTGCTCTGCACATTTACACCCTCTGGTGAGAAAATGTGATAAACAATTTTTTTGGACGAAAATGATTTGTGTACGGAGATTCCGTGTCGTCCATGCCGCCCAAGACGAGCCTTTGACGGCATGGGTGACAGAGAATCTCCGTATAATTTATTTTATACTGAGATTGTATATCGTCCCTGCCGCCTGAGGTGAGCCTTGGACGGCGTTATTTGGAATCTCCGTACAATTTTGTAACAATATTTTTTTGAGGTGGAAAAGATTTTTATTTTTTTATACGGGAGATTCCTTGTCGTTCCTGCCGTCCGAGGCAAGCCTTCGACGGCATGGGTGATTGAGAATCTCCGTAAAATTTTTTTGTATTTTTTCCAAACTTGATTTTTTGTTTAAATGATTGAAATTAGTATAATTAAGAAAAACAATTAAGAGATTCGATCAAAACTGAGTTTTGTAAATTCCCCAATGTAATTTCCCCTTACCTAATTAATCAAGTTTTTAATACATAGACCGGAAATGAATCGAGTACTCGCGATATTGTATTGCAAATTGGCAAATTTCAATGGTCAAATTCCACTTCCCATGCATGTTAACATGCAGAATCAATTGCTCTTCGCGCTAATTGCGTACATTGTAATTATTGGTTGGAGTGGGGAATCGAATTCACTTCCCACCAATGCACAAAGACACAAACCCACACTCTACAGCTCGAATTAATACATCAAAAATAAAAAAAATCATTTAACCTTTAATTAAACAATTTTTTATATAAAAAATTAATTAAATTACCCATAAATTTTAAAAAATAGGCATTTTGACTTTTTTTAACTTTTAAATTAAATCCCACATAAAAACGGTGAAAATCGTCAATTAAATTGCCCTGGAGGAAAAACAAGGCACTAAAAATAAAAATTTGAAAAAAAGAAGAAATTGATCATAGGAAAAAAAGTTAGTGTTGACAAGTGCCTTTATTTGCTTTGTAATGTGATGATTACTTTTACTCGAAACCCATATGTTTTACCCTGCGCGTAGTTGCAATGACAACAAAGCTCCCAATCTTTTTTAACCTGTCTTCTCTTCATTAATAACGACTGACAGATTAAAGGGAAACCCGCCCAACTAACACAAAAACTTCACTCGCATCTGCTCTTGACATAACGATTAACAAGCTCTAACCCTGACACTTATCGACAGACTGACACAACGTCACATAAAATCAGAAAAGGAAAAAAAAAAGATTTTTTTCAATATCACAAAAATAGAAATAGTTTTTGAGGGTTCGGATTTTTCCATGATTTTAATATTGAATTTTTTTTGTGGAGAAATTTTTTTGGGGTATTACTCCAATATCAGAAAACCTCTAAAAATACAAACACCATAAAAATCATCAAATTATTTTTTAAATAACAAAAGAAAAATATAAAATAAATTAAAATTAAAATTGATTTTTTTTTCAAAATTTAACAAATCAGTATCAGACTACCATAAAAAACATAAGAAACATAAGAAACCCTCAAACACCCCCCCAAAAAAATGAAAAATAAAATAAAATAAAAATTTCAGTATCAGAAAACCTCAAAAACTACAAAACCACCAAAAAACATGTAGACATCGAAAAACATGTTTATTCTATGATGCTGATGCTAACAAGTAAAATTTATAAATTTCCAACTTAACCTAACCTCTATTGCATGTGCATGCACAGCACGTACTTTAACAACAATACCCGAACTAACTCCAGAAAACGACAGCTTAAGCCTTTATAACAACCGTAAAACTAACCCTACAGTACGTACATAATCTATCACATCAAAATATTTTAAATAAAAATACCAAATACTGTAAAAATAAATATAAATAAATAAATAAATAAAAATTAAAAACGCCCAAAAAATATTTTTGAAAAATATTTTTCAAAAAATTTCAGACATATCTCCCCTTACAAAATTTATGCAGACCACCCCAGTCGAACATTTTGTAGGTGAAACTGAGATGAGGTCATTTTGCAAAACCCAGTTGGCAAACTGACACTGCAAAGATGCTTATCGCCCCCAAAAGCTTTACCTCATAAAAGAAATAGTGGAACAAATGTAAGCAGCTGCTCATTTCACTGATAAAACGCTATCAGTTTTAATTTTTAATACAACAACACTACAGACCCCGTAACTCTACACCACCTTTTAAACACAACACCAAAAAAAAAGTTTTAAATACTAAAAAAACTCATTTGTAAACATTTATAAACATAAAATTAGGCCCATCGCCCCTTTTCCCGCGCATTTAAGCATGAATATTTCGAAGAAACGAAGCGTGCAACACCTGCTGTTAAGTTTTTTTTAAAAAAAACGAAACTTAATGGGCGCCGCCATTTTGTTTTGTTACTTTTATATATTCAAATGACGACATTTTTAATCCAATTACTTTGTTGACACATATCGAGCGAGAAAAAAAATAATTTATTCCGCTCGTTTTACACTCTAAAACTCGGTGGAATGAATCGTAATTGAATTGATGACCGCTCGCGTAAGTCTCAAAATGCGATTACACGGAGAAAAAGTTAAAAAGTCGATCGAATCTTTTCACTTTGGCAAACTGACCCTCTTAATGGGCTTGTATTTCAAAATGGAAACTTGCGGTTTTCTCGTGCAAGAGTAAAGCAAACACTGTCATGTGTGACCATGAATGGAAAGGGGACTAAAATTTAATTTATGACATACAGTATACACGAGGAGGGAACGCGATGGTCACTCTATAAATCTCAATCGAATTTCGGCCATTGTGCGGATGCAAACGCGTCTTTTCTCCCTTTTTTCTGCTTATTTACGTCGCTGTATAATCCATTAAACCCCGCGTTTCCTCCCCTTGAAACATTTTTCACGCTTTGTTTTGCTGTGAAGTTCAAGGCGGAGCTTTTTGCCTTTTTTTGATTATGCGCATTCCAATTAGGATTAAGGCCGTATCTGTTCGCATTTTCTTTTCAATGGATCCTAATTCTTTAATTTAAATGCATGTTGGCTTTTTCTGTGATCGTGTTGGTCATTCATCCTGTGTCCAGTAGAGGGCGTGGCTCGACATTATCGCAGTCGAGAATGAGTTCGTTGTAAATCAGTGGCCAATTTTCAAGCTCTCGCAAACTCTAATTGCAGTGATAATAAAAGCTGATAACGGAATTGCTACGGCCAATGGGCATGGCTAATTGTATGGACTGACCCTTGGTCACGTCGAAGTCATCAATTTTTTTTTAAATTTAAATTTAAAAAAAATTTTATATAAAAAATATTATTTGTTCACTTTACGTGACGGAATTTATGTGTATCGACGTCGTGGACACGATGGTGGGCACTGGGCAGTGTCCATCATTTAGTAATGTGACATTTATTTTACGGTTTTTTTTTAAAGATGAAAATCGTTTAAAAAATTTATTTCGATTGATTCTTGTGAAGTCGATCTTTTTCTCATGTAATGTAACGAGTCGACGAGTCGAACAATCCGAGACGATCGACATGCCATCCTCAAGTCCCAATTAAGATCCCCTAATCTCGTTTACGCTAATAAAAAGAATTTCTCCCTTTCAGGCTTTCAACAACAACTTCTTGCGGTGTTACAAATGTGATGTACTTACGGTCTGACGACTCAATAAAATCATTTCTATACCAAAAGACAAACGTCTTACCTGCAAAGAGAGAAAAAATAAATTAGATTTATGAGAAAAGAAAATTAAAAAAATACAATAAAATGATCAATAAAACATTTTTTCAACCGTAAAACAGTTTACTATTCCCGAATTTACCTAAGTACAACTAAACAACACGAAACAACTTTTCCCCGATGTGTCAAATGCTCTGATGACCTCGCATGAGCAACAGACATTGCTTGCTCTGTTGTTCTTTTCTTTTATCAGAAAACATGGCTGCTGATATTTTGAAGATTTGGGGCTTTTTTGAGGGAGCAGGGTAAATAAACAGTACTCATATTGTTACATTTATGTTCCATTCAATATTACTTCTTTACTGGAGCTTTTTCTGCCTCCAAAATTGTTCGAGCAAGAGATATGGTCTGGTCGTCACACTATATTCCCCGCCATTTGTAAAATCAGTACTTAGCATTGTGGAAAACCTGAGATTGAAAACCTACAAAGTATCAGCAAAGGGATTTTGGGAAGATGTTGAGTGATTTTATCATGATTTTGTATGATTTTATGAGGATTTTGAGCGATTTTGTGAAGATTTTGAGGACATTTTTTGATTGTTTAATATTTTTCAATAATTTTTTTCCAAGAGCTAGGCAACAAAGACCCGGTTAAAAACCTTTCCCACAATTCTCCCCCAAACCCACACAACCAAAACACGAAATGAAATCCTTTTCTGACAATTCACGAGTGAAAAAAGAAGACAAGACTCCCTTTTCTCATCATTTTTCTTGGCACATTCACACATTCTGTATTTGCATTCATCATTTATCAGTGCCAAAACTTCACCAACCCACATTCTTTCAATTTTTTCTTACACAAAAAAATAATAAAAAATAGAAAAAAAAACGCAAGAAGGAAAAATCCGAGTTATTTCAAAGATTTGCAACGACTCAGGTGCAAACTAAACCGCACAATATTTCAAATTCACGATTTGAAACTCTACAGATTGAAAAAAAAATATTTCCCCTAAAAATTTCGTCACCAGAGGGCCCTAGGTGCTGAAACGCGACCACGAGTCGATAACTAACCACTAATTAATGATAAATAAACCGCAAAGGACGTAAATTGATGCGACAAAAGTGGAAAACGTCCGTCGTTTTAAAAGTTACGAGGAAATTTGCATTAATCATCAAAGCGTTAATCAAAAATTCAAATCCATTCATTAGGTCTGGTTTAGAGACTGGAAATTCGAATAAATCATGCAGAGAAGCAAAGCATAGAGTTCAGTTGAGTTTATGCTAATACGGCTTTGATTCTCTTTGAAATGTATACATGTTGTATAGTGGGTTTGGATACTGACGAATGACTGAGTCATACGAATGGGATGGGATGGGGCAAATGTTAGCACTCGACGAGACTCTCTATCTATCCTGACATGTCGATTAATATTTCAAACGTGGCATCAATCGACCACACTAATTCACGGGGTTCGTTCCATGTTTTGATAAATAATTATTGATGATCATCGGTGAGTGTGTCTACGTACTTGGATTGGATGATGATATCGAAGTGTGTTGGTGAGTTTTGACGAAAGTTAAGGCGTAGGACGGAAGGAAGAAAGGAATTACCGGGTTTTCTTGGGTGTAAAGAGAAATGAAATTTTTTCTTGTTTTTAGTGGACGTCTGGTGTCGATTTTTTTAATTTCCCAGAATTTTTTGCATAATTAAATTTGTTATCGAAATAAATTAATGGTTTTTAATTGAAAAGTAAAGAGTAAAAGGAAGTAATTACCGGATTTCCTCACTTGTAGATGAACGAGTTGGAAAAATATCAAAAAAATTGTTTTTTTGTTTCAGTGGACGTCTGGTGTTGATTTTTTTAATTTTATGCAAAATTAATTTGTAATTGGATTAAATTGATAATTTTTAATTGAGGGTAAAGAGTTTAAATCGAGTTGAAATGAAGGAAATTTACCGGATTTTCCCTACTTGTTAATGAGCATGCAGAAAAATAAATAAATAAATTTTTCTTGTTATTAGTGGACGACAAATGTCGATTTTTTGAATTTCTTTTATAATTACATTTGTAATCGAAACAAATTGCCAAAGTTATGATTTTTAATTGAAAGCAAAGGGTTGAAATGAAGGAATTACCAGATTAATAATTAAAATTTTTTTTTCTAATTTCAGACTTTCATCTGGTGTCGATTTTTCGAATTTCATGTATAATTAAATTTATTTAAAAACCCATTCTACTTTTCTTATTCAACTTTTCAGGCTAAATAAGCCCTAATATCCGGTTACAACTAACAACCTAAAGGCACACGCCCCCTATACTGGCCCTTCTCGTTAATGCGCAGACTCCTTTGGGACAGGGGAGAAGAGAAGTAAAGAAAAACTGAACTCTGACCCAGACGTCCACTAAAAACAAGAAAAAATTTCATTTCTCTTTACACCCAAGAAAACCCGGTAATT